>JALIZH010023175.1:0-37556 GCA_030522465.1 Rhipicephalus appendiculatus
GAGCGAGTAGCTGCATAGCTGCATAAGCAACTACTCGCCGACTGCTTGGCCACAGTGCGTGAGACCTGCCGGGATTGTATTTTATTTTTTGTGTGTGTGTGTGTGAAAGTATGTTTGACCAGTTTTTGGGCAATTCCTTGTAATGCAAAGCCACCGAAAACGACCAAGTTTTGCTTTTATTGGATAACAGATAACAGTTTTGGGGGAAGACAAGTCCGGCAAAAAAGAGACAAGAACTATAGAGCGCAGATCATAATTTGGGAAAGATTTATCTGTGTATCTACCATTTCTTCCACGTGTCTCATATGCCCTATATGAGGAACTGGTCCCAGTGACGAATATTTTGGATGAAGTGTGGTAACGAATTCTCAAGTGGGACAAATGTCGCGTTCTTTTTACTACTTCGCAGCTTTACAAGAAGATTACTGCGAAAGCTAACCCAAATGACTCGGGGATATTTGTGCGAGGCTTCAGCCCATTCAGAGCTGAACAGATGGCGTTCATCTTTTACGCCGAGGTACGTGCGATGTGCGCACAAACGCATTTCTTAGTTGACTTAATGAGCTTGGTACAGCAAAACACCCCCGCAAAATTTTTTTAATGCCTGGTGTATTCGGTTGCAGTGTAAATAGGAACCATTTAAGTGCCCCCTCAAGGGGCTCGGTTGCGAGAATATAGAAATTTTGAAGGAAGGGGAGAGTTTAACACTCATGCTTACTTTGTGAAATTCAAATCGAGGTACGGAAGGACGGAGTATAGAGTCTTGGAAATAGTTTTGTATCAGTCTGAGCTCGTGTCCTGCTTGTAACGCCAGTATAGCCATTATGAAAGCCAACGTAGGACATCATAAATCACGCTTAAAAATTGTCAAAACGCGCATATATGTGAGGATCACCGTCACGGGCGTGCGCAGTGTTCTCCGTAACATTAGCCGGGAGAGAGAGAGGCAGGAAAAAAAAGTTTCGTAGCGCTCCCCCCTCCCCCCTCCCTTTCGGCCGATTGAGAAAAAAAATTTCGCATTGGAAGTAAAAATGAAAATGAAATAACGACACGCACCCCAACAAGGGGGATCAGCTTTGGGCCGTCCAGAGAGCCCACGATGCGGCGGTCAGGCTTAGCCTGCCCGTTCCAACGTGGGAGAAGCCCACTGCGCGCTAGTCGCGTCTCTCAGGACTATAATGAAGTTTTACCATCCATCTCACAACGACCTGCCTTTGGCTCCCCAGATTCCAGGGCCGCCACTGTCTTCAAAAACCTCTTGCATGTCCATGAACTTGCGTTTTAACTATTTCTTTTGTATATTTTTTTTTATTATAGTACCTGACACCTGTAAATGTGTCATTACGAATTATGTACTGTGTAACCCCCTCCCCCCCCCTCTTTAATGCCCCATGGCGCTGAGGGTACTGTGATAAATATATAAAATAAATAAATATAAACAATGATTGTGCAGGTGTGACTGAGTTTATAGAGTCTGAAGCAGACTTGGCGCCCCACTTAGATTATTAGAGGTGGAGTGGGGTTTTCCTCTTTCCTCCCCAACACTACAATGCGCTCGCCTGTCATCACCATCGTCACGGTTCGCTCTTACATGAGTGAGTGAGTGAGTGTGAGTGAGTGAGTGAGTGAGTGAGTGAGTGAGTGAGTGAGTGAGTGAGTGATTGAGTGAGTGAGTGAGTGAGTGAGTGAGTGAGTGGGAGGTGGAGTGAGTGAGTGAGTGAGTGAGTGAGTGAGTGAGTGAGTGAGTGAGTGAGTGAGTGAGTGAGTGAGTGAGTGAGTGAGTGAGCGACAACTTTAATCCTTACATGAGTCCTTACGGGCGATAGTCACTACAAAGACGCACTTTCGGGACCGGTAGTCAACGTTTTATAACGCGCTGCGCCACCTGTCGCCAGCTTGAAGTAAATGCACTGTATGGTTTGTTTGCAACTTGCTGACTGGCTCTCCCGCTTCCAATTTGAACAGAATTCTTGCGAGCCGCTGCCAACTCTGAACGCAACTCACCGCTTCCTGACTCACGGGATTTCACCCCGAGACAAGTAAGCAAGTAAACAGTAGGGTTTGACACGTCTAGAGTTGTTTCCGCGTGTTTGTGGGACGGCTCATTTAAGTTCTTAGACGCGAAATACGAAGACTCTTCATTCCATAAGTAATTTCTTTATTCAGCATTGCTAAGAACGAGAAGCTTGAGCTAATAGGTGGGAATTCATACTGTTAGCTTATGGGTTCACCTACATTTTTTTAGCTGTGTCCCTGTCACTCGCGTAGCCAGGCAAGGGGCTGCACATAAATCCCGCACACAAACATACATAAAGTATTGCTGAACACCCCCCCCCCCCCCAAAAAAAAAAAAAAGACAAAGTAACAACATTCTGATTACGCCACTGATTCCTCTCTTCACACTTTACCATCCCCCAGATTGGCTGCGATTTTAAGTCGGCGAATAAGAGATGTGTGATTTGAAAATGCTTGCCGACAAAGGAGTACGGCGAACACAACTACAAGTATTGTGTCAGCGTACTGAGCCCGACGCAACACTTGCGTAATGTTGTTTTGCACTTAGCATGAAGATGATTAAGAAAGTAAGCTGACCACAGAAAAAATAAGATGCCAAAAATATTCAAGGGCCCACGATACACCATATCCTCTCATGTCTTTAGTATGGATGACTATTTCAGCGATTGAATTACTAAACAAACCGCCACTGACTTATTTGCCGTGCAGAAGACATTTCCACAGCCTGCCCATGTGCAACTTGTATCCTTCCTGCGTCATAAACTGGAGTTTTCTTTCATGAGTCATAACCTTTAAGGCTTTTCCGTGTTATGATATTATACTCCTCGTAATCTTTAAACTTTCGATGTAGCACTTAGCTACTGCGCCACTTCCTAACCTGCTGTGGTTTAAGCTTATGTGTTTTAGCGCTGCTTCGCTAAGTACAAAGTCGTGGGTGCGATCTCGGCCGAACTTCTCTTAATTCTAAATGCACTGCACCACCGTTCATATACTTTTGTTTTTACGCGATTTAACGATGCCCTGTTGGATTTCCTCCCTTACGACATGTTAAGTAATCAGATCCTGGTCCTGGCTCGTAAAACGCCAGAATTCATTAATCTTTTAAACTCGCGTCTCTGACTTTTTTCCCGCGCAGGACACGGATATCGCTAGCCAGCCTGCAAGACTTCACGACCACATTTCGCTGCCTGGCCGGAATGGCCATGCGTTCGGACGTGCCCGCGACATGCACGCCATGGCGTAGTAACGGCTAGGCGTGTCCCCATTTGGTCGCCGCATGCGAGCGGCTTCCAGCGCGGCGACGGCATCTTTTCCGACAGACCGACTGCGTGACGAGCCAGACGGCCATATAATTTTTGTCCCGTTCAATAACCCACATAAACTATGAAAAGCGAGCTTCGGTCGTTCGTTCTACTTTGTGTCTGTGTGGTTGTGAGCCAGCGACTATGTTGACAATGACCATCTGCACGTTGTCGGCAGGGCCAACGCCCATGGCTTGTCGTGAATATCTAGTGTGTGTATGTCTGTGTCCGCCGTGAATACTTCATGTGTATCGGTGCCCTGCTGCCATACTGGAGGCATTCTTTAATAATCTTCAACCTTTGCGAGGCATTCGCTACGCGTTGTCCCCCGTTGCAGAAGAGACGAGTGACGAGCATAGGTGCACTGCTTGCGACGGTCGTTTGTCGGCGTCGGCCACGGGCAAGTTCAGATTGCGAGATTGCCTATCTCGTCTCATGCAGTTACGTGATGAAACACATATGTGGATGGGAATCGACGCAGCAATGGTGACGGTCTGAAGCACGGAACTGATTGTACCGCTGCCGCCATTGCAATTGATGGCTCCAGACATTTTTGAAATACTGACCTCCAATCATTATGAGAGAACTCAATAAGAATAGGAAAAAAAGTTCATCTAGTGCTACAGGAAACTTAATCTTAATATTCCTACTGCGATCCCTAACTTCTTCAATGTAGTCTCTAGTTGATCATTCAGCAACGTAATTCTTATCTGATTTTGCAACCGGTGCATGAAGTTAACTATATTACGATTAGTATTAAAATTCAGCACATTTCGTGAGTAGCTTCACATGTTCGTGCTCTACTTGTGCTTCTAAGTTGCGCGTTCTTATTTTGTTAATGGTACTTACTTCAAACTTCCATTTCTTCCTTGGTACTTCTTTCTTACTTGGCCCTTCTGACATCGATCTCGACACAAGGCCTAACCCCCGTATTCTAGAACGTCCCTTCACTCGACACTCCACCTTCACTTGAGAAAGTCGATGGGAACGCCGTCTCGAGGCAGAACAAGTCACTGCATATCAGCGATAATCTGCAGCGATTCTTGAGAAGCGCAGCGTCATTTTGAATCGAGCAACGGCGCTGTGCTCAACTCTGTCAAGTGAAGGACGAAATTCGAGTCGAGTCTTGTTTGTGAATACGGGGGGTAAGTGGACTTTCGCCCGCGCGCTCACGCGAATTTCCCTGCGAAGCGGTATACCTCTCGTTGGTCGGTATATTTTGGGGGGCTTAAAAAAAATGCCAGAAAGATGCAAAGATGCAAAAAAAAAAAAAGAAATAATTAAAATATTCTCTTCGAGTGAGGATCGAACCGAGGCTTCTGCGGGGCAAGCAGGTGTTCTACCACTGAGCTACGCTGCTGCTTGAAAGTTCTCGTATTCGCAAAGATCTCGGAGTCGTACTTACGCTTTTGCTGAGTGCGGTGCAGTGGCGCTACAAAAAATTACGCTCACTGTCAAATTTCTTCCATTTTGCTTCCCATTTCAAGTTACTTTTGGTAGCAATAGGTGACAACTGAAGCTAGTTTTAAGAAACAACTAAACACAATGTAGCCATAAGGAGTTGCTCTAAAAATTAAAAGCTCAACGTCTTCAGCTGTGATTTGAACCTGGGGCTTTCGAGTAGGAAGCGGGCATTCTACCTCTCCATTGGTGGAGCACATTGCAGACTACCGATCCCAGCGCCCCAAGCGGCTTGACCCTGTTTGGGCTTCACTTTTCAAAACTCGTTCCGGGCACTCCCGTGTTCTAGTACTCTACTCCTTCGGCTGAAATTTGTTGCCAAAATTTTATTCTAACAATTTTTAGGGTCCTGTGAGCAAAAGCATGGCTTTCGAGATCTGTATTCCAAGATGGTGCCTATGACGACGTGGTCAGCCAAAGTAGGCCCTCCGAGATGGGTGTTTGTTGCTTGGAGCTTTTGCGTTGGCACATCATCGGAGGTGCTTCCGTGTCACGCTTCCCGCGGTTTGATCACGTTGCCATCGCGTTTGCTGTGGTTACGGGCCGTTCTTATTATGCGTCGGGCCATGAAAAAGAGCGATAAGATTTCTTAAGAAGTTTACATGCTCTCGTGTTTTTTTTTTGTTTTTTTTTTTTTTTCTGCGCAAAATTTGCTGCCATTCTCTTGAATGTTGGTGCCGTTCCGGCAAAGCGCCCCCCTCCCCCCTCCCACGTTGCCGGTAATTTCGACTTGCTAGGAGGTGGGGCGGGCTCTTGCTCTGAATTTTACGGTACACCTCATACGAATGCAAAAAGTTAATGTTAATAAATCACCGCAAACTGACATGAACAACTGAACACTACATTTAAGCTAATAAAAGTGAATTTCATTCTAAACCCAATGAGACTGAAAATAAATTAAAACAGCTTATGCTTCCGTGCTTAAAGCTCCACAGCCGGCGTAAGATTCGAGAGGAAAATAAAGCTAAATTATGCACTGCGTAGCTAAATCTGACTGCACTTCCGCGATTCTTTTTATGTTCACATCGACAATACCCTGTACAAATGAGAAGATCAGAGAACTGAAGTGTTCACAAAACTCCGTCGCTGCTGGTGTGACAACGGAAAAATTGCTGAACAACCACTTTACTGTAGCTACTTCTGCCCCTTCCTGCCCCCTCGCTTTCTCGCGTCACCACCAACGTTACCGCCCCCCGACAAGAGCACAACATGTTGAAGACATGGACGAAAGAAAAAAAAATCACAGCATATCCGATCGTCATCGTCATCAGCGTCATCGTTATGACGCATAGTGTTTACATTCCATGTGGTGGCAGCGCGATCGTCATCGTCATCAGCGTCATCGTTATGACGCTGATGTGTTTTATGGCACGCTGACGTGTTGTATGGCACGCTGGCGTGTTGTATGGCATCGCGATCGTCATCGTCATCAGCAGGTGGCTACTACTACAAACATGGGACGCATGACTCACGGGATAAGGAGCTTCGCCCCTAAAATATAGGGGGGAGCACGCGTAGCGTTTACAAACCAGGCTCTTCTGGAGCCGCTTGCTCCTGGCGTTCGTGCTTCATTCCCATGATGCCCCTGTTTCATTTTCTTTTTTGGTGTGCTCGTGAAAAAAAAAAAAGGCCTACCTCCTCGCACGCCCCTCCCCCTCTCCTCATTCTCCATACTAGGCTCACTTACCAGCATGCTCCTGTTTCATTTTTTATGGCTGGGCTTCAAAATTTTCACGTAACTCTCCCTCGTCGTTTTTTTTTTTTTCCTCCATGGTTGAAGATGATGGTAGGCGCTGGCTTGGTCAAGCCACGTCACGGACGACAGTGGCACATGAAGGCACAGAAGACCACTCGGGAGCAGTTTCGTCGAAATGATGCGTTTTGGAGCAGGATGGCGCAGCAGAAGCGGTTGGGCGCAGCGTTGCTCATTTAACCCCTTGGTGTGGGAGGGGAATCGCAAGAAGGGCAGATGCTCTGTATTGTGGGAGGGGCCATGCGTTCTCGTTGCACCCCCTGCCGACGTCCATGCCGTTTTTGTATATATACATACACGAACAAAACTAAAAAAATCTCGATTAAAGTGACCTGCAAAGAATGTATGGCAACAGCGACGAGGTGGTGTACGTGGACGCCGCGAGATACCCAGAACGAAGGTGTGCTCACGTGGTCGCAGTTGTGAATCGCACGGGCAAATGCATCGCAAGCGCCACTGTGCGTACAGAACACACTGAGGCGGCCGAAGAGGCGGCGGGCAATCGCTCTTGCGCTGGTCGCTGCGCCGCAAGCTGAGGTCGTGATCAGCGACTCCCAGGCTGCCGTTCGTGGCTTCGCGCGCGGCCGCATCTCGTGGCAGGCGGCCCGCATACTTCAAACTTGTTATGGCAGCAGGGACGGCGGCGGGCTTCGAGGAGCGATGCCCTCGACGTCGTCGTCCTCGCAGTTCAAAACCGGAAATGCGACAGTCTTCCTCCTGTGGACCCCGGCTCACACTAGCGTCCCGCTTGCAGGTAACCAGGCCGCCCACACCGCAGCTCGAGGTCTCATTCACCGAGCCGCGGCTGATTCGGTGGCCGCATACACCTCCGCGCGCGGGGCGATATCATTAACAACACAACAACAGCAACCGGAATGGTCATCGGGCGATCGCCTGACCACATTCAGCGAGATAACACAACATTACAGACTAAACAGACGCATATACCCACCACAACACGACAAATTAAACAAAATACAGGCCGTAACTTGGAGGTTGTTACAAACAAACACTTTACCCTGCCCAGCGATCCTACGCCTCTGTTATCCGAGCCTATACTCGACAGACATGTGCAAAGTGTGCGGGGGAAAGAGCCACACTGCGGCACATGCTTTGGGAATGTGCCGGGAGAGTTAATGTCGCTGCCGCCGCTCACCACGCGACGCATGTTAGGCAGGGACAAATTCCAAAACCAATCTGTGCTGCTACCACCGCGCGAGGGCAGGGGCCGGCCGCCGCCGCGGCTGCGGTCACTACTGCGGATCAGCTGCGTCGGCGTCGCTGCCGCTCGGAGGCGGCACTCACCAGCGACAAGCTTCCCGACCAGCTTTGGGCCGTCCGACAAGCCGAAGATTCCGCCCGGGTCCAAGGACTTCCCGCCGTCACCTGAGGCACCGCCGTCATCGACGGAGAGTGGAACGGAACAGGAGTCAATCCCCCTCTTCCCCCCCCCCGCCTCGCCCGAAGGAACCGGACTTAAAATAAAGTTTATTCATTCATTCATTCAAAGTGGCGAGTTGTGCTTGTTGGTGCATTGTTCTGGTGCATTTTAGCGCAAAAACACACAACGGACGGAACACAAACGACGACGACGGGGAGAGTTGTGTAAGCGATCCATTCCTCAGCCACATGCAGCAACAAGAAAGGGCACATAGTACCTTCAAAATGTAGAGCGGGTACCTCGCTTATCCGCAGAAAGACGAATAATGGCGTAGTGGGCGCTCTCCTACTTCACAAAAATTGGGATTCATGGCGTAGTCGATACCTTGCGGAAAGCCAAAACTCCAAACATAGTTTGCCTTGCCCCAACACTAAACAGCGTTCAGAATTTTTCTTGCGCAGTATCACATCGTCTGAATTTCATTGAAGTTTTATTCCTACGAACGCCACAAAGGCAATCTTAACGAAGTTGAAGCGCAGCGAACGCGCTTTTTGTTATGGTATGCTCTTAACATCGACGTTAGAGGCTTTCGCTATGATGAAAAAACCGATGCACCTTTTGCTGCTGATGTGCCACCTTTGTTCTAACAGCTGTCTGGTGATGCCGCCTGAATGAAGGACTTCAATGGGCACGCAGGAATAAATGAAGTTTTTGCGACTCACTGGCTCACGCATGGGTCTTGTTCTGACTCGCACCTGCTATGGTTTGAAGTTCCAGCGACAAGTCGCCGCCATGTATATGATACATTTAAGGCGTCAACATCGCTCTACACAGTATCAATTTAAAACAAATTTAGAAACCTTTTGAAATCGGTGGAGTTGCGTGATGTATCGTACTGTCGCATAGGTTTTGGGGCCGCCTATACCTAAGTCTGAAAATGAACAACATGTAATATTACTAGAATTATGTCCACTGTCTGTAGGAGCAACCTTGCCACTTGTTTGTGCGCTTGTTAAGCAATTACGTAAACCATCGTGGTTCGGGAAAATATCTGCATGCCACAGTGGAAGTGAAGGCAGATTATAGTACCTAACGCTTACGAACTTACATTCTAGATAATTAGGCAAAAATAGATTAAGGGATACAGTGAAAGGACGTCCGAAAAAAAATTACGGAAAGCGTTGATAATACTGCCATCTCTCTACCGATCGCCACTACAGAGTGAGCATTTGCATATGTGTGCGCGATACGATACTGCATAAAATATTTTTTTCTGTTTCCTCCATATGTCGTCTGCAGCATGATTCTTAAAAACTGTAGGATTGCTCGCACAATGATTTATGCAACGTACAACTGACAAGTGAAGACGCACTCTAAGGAACAGGGCGTTCGGTGAGCCAACGTAGTGCGCTAAGAACGGCCCAGCAACCTGGAGTTTCAAGTCATCGCAGCAGTTAACTAGTACACAGAGCGTTCTACCAGTGGATACACATTTAGTGGAAGGTGCTTTCGTAAAGCATCTGTTTGTTGCTGCCCTCAAGTAGCCGAACGGCTGGCTATATTTCACAGTGATCGGGCACAGTCACTCCACAGTCACCGAAGTATTATCTGGAGTACCGCAAGGTTCAGTTCTCGGACCCCTTTTGTCTTTAATTTTCATTAATGACCTGCCCACCGGTATTTCATCATCCATCCGGCTCTTTGCCGATGACTGCGTCCTGTACCGCCGTGTAGGCTCACATAACGATTAGATGTTTTTACAACATGACCTCACTACAATTAAAAAATGGTGCACTGAGTGGCTCATGCAACTAAACGTCAAGAAATGTAAGTCCATGCACGTATCGCGGAAACACCCTCTCATATCATACTCCTACACTTTGCATTCTCTTCCTATTGACCTGGTTGAATCATACAGGTACCTCGGGGTCACCATCACAAGCAAGCTTACATGGTCGGAACGTATTCATAATCTGGTAGCTGCCACTAACAAATCCATGGGATTCATTAGACGGTCACTATCATCATCACCACCTGTGATCCGCAAACTAGCATACGATACGTTTATCCGCACTAAACTAGAATTTGCATCGGCAATATGGAATCCACATCAAGCTTACCTTGTTGACCTACTTGAAGCTGTCCAAAACCGTGCAGCCCGGTTTATTACATCCCAGTACGACCACCGGATAAGTGTCACAAACATCAAATCATCCATGGACATCAAATCATTAGCACTTCGCAGAAAAATCACTCGCTTATGCCTCTTTCATAAGCTCTATTACAGCTTCCCACACTTACGTGGTCATCTTCTTTTACCGCCAAACCGCACTTCACGCCGCCTGTCAAACTCCCTCAGTCTTCAAAGAATTCACGGCTCCACTAATTCCTTCAACAACTCCTTCTTGCCATTAGCCATTGCAGAATGGAATAGTTTACCTGACCTTGTTGTAACTGAACGTGACCCCATCAAATTTCGAAACGTACTAACAAATTTATTGAGTGCTGATGTGTAATGTATTCTGAGGTGTTCTTTTTGATTCGTTATTTCATCTTTTTGAGCGCATTATTCTTCCTGTGTATTTTGACTGTCTTGCAATTTCACCACGTTTTTTTTGTAAATGTTACTTCTATTGTATTTACTTATTAATGACTGTTTGAACGTTCATTTTTCTTATGTATGCTCCCCCCCTTATGTAATACCCCAACAGGGGCCTTTAAGGGATAATAAATTATGATGATGATGATGATGATGATATCACCGTCAGTCGACGGGTGAACTGCTCAGCAACCTTCACCTATGCGAAATCCCTTCTCAGTGTACCCACTCGCCGAAATGCTTCTCCCAAGAAACCCCAGCCGCTTCCCTAGCCGGGTGCGGCAGTCGATGATGATGATGTTTAGAAGGTTTAGTGGCGCAGGGGCTATGGGTGGCCAAAGAGCGCCATTACTGATGATGTACTACTAGCTTTGACTAGTGAGTTTTGATGGCAGGTTTATGGTAGGATTATGGTAGGATTTTGATGGCACGTCTACAACGGCTGTAAAGAGGCCTAAAATCACGCACTGTATCGAAGCGTAAAACATGTGTATATAGCATAAAACTATGGCAGTGAGACGTGATGTGACCTATGGGTGTGATATGAATGCCCACTCGAGGAAAGACAACACACGCCACCTGCAAGCCAGGAGCTGTCAGTGTTACGGCACTCGGTCATGACATTCAGACATTCGCGAAAGCAGCTGGTAGTTCGGCGCGCTTTTCGTCAGTCCAGCGGCAGTTGTTCGTACTCCAGGTTCCCAGCTTTACTCCCGCCACGACGGTTGGAATCCGTGACGTCATCACATCGGCTGGCACGGTCGTGGCCCGCCCTTTGTTCTTGCTCAGCGTCGTGGTTCTCGTAGGTGACTGCGGTGCGAGCCGTTGCCAACTGCTCATAGCGGCGAGAACGCGTGTAACCAAAGAAGCTGCGCTGTTGTTGCGGTAGAAACTGCGCCTGCTGCTGCCGTTGCTCTCGCGCTGCCTGTCGTTCAGCCTGCTGCTGTTCTTGCTCACGCGGCCTTGTCTGCGGGTGCCCCTGCAGTTGGCTCTCCGCTTGCTGGCGCTGACGATGTTCGTCTTGCCACTGGAAGCGCTGTGCGTGGGTCACTGGGTTGGCACCCAGGGCTTCCACGGCCTCTCCGAAAGAGAGAACCGAGGACAGGGCGCTGTATCCGCCGATGTAGTTCTCGATGGGCGATGAACCACCTGCGCAGCAGTGTTGAAGAATTTAAACCCGTGTATGAGTACATTGCACGCTCACTTAAGTATTGATGAGAGAGAGGTTCACTACGCATTCTTTTCCGTTCTTCAAGCAATGTCATCCGATTCTATATAGGCCTACGCGTAGAGCGCTTCGCTAAGGGATGCATTGCGCGTTAGTGTCCGCCGCGGTGGTATAGGGGGTTAGGGTGCTCGGCTGCTGACCCGAAAGTCGCGGGTTCGATCGCGGCCGCGGCGGTCGCATTTCGATGGAGGCGAAATGGTAGAGGCCCGTCTACTGTGCGATTTCAGTGCACGTTAAAGAACACCAGATGGTCGAAATTTCCGGAGCCCTCCACTACGGTGTCTCTCATAATCATGACGTGGTTTTGGGACGTTAAACCTCAGATATTATTATTGCGCGTTAGAAAAGAATGCAGACAGCTGACAAATTTTTCGTTCGTGTACACCAGCCTGCCCGCTTGTAAAAGAGACGCGAGTACTCACTGGGTGTCTGGAAAACCTTCGAACTAAGTGTTGCCGTGGTCATTTCTTGGACCTTATACGCTTACCACCAAAAGAATGTCACACTTATTTCAAACATCGCGCATATCGTAACCCTACCCTGTTCGTGGAAACTGAGCAGCATTGTGCCCTTCCATTCTTTGTCAAATATCAATGAGAAACATTGTAAGCAGCGCACACTTCGTCAAATTGCTTTTCGACAATAAGAAGCAGAAACCCGCGCTCTGTAGCGGATTGACGGATAGTCGTGTCGTCACAGGCATCGCTGCTCTAAGCAGATCAGGTTTCTTCAGAGGTAGGCTCACACATTCAAGCGGGCCGCGATATCACTACCCGTATGTGATACCGGGTTTCCGAGGCTATCTTATGCACATGCCGCAAGCACTTATAGCAAAAAAGAGAGAAAAAAACGCCCGGCCTGCACGGAACGCGCAGCGCAATAACGACAAAAGCTGGAAGAGCCACCCTTCTACAGGCCGTTCTAAACTCTCTAGGAGCAGCTAATAGAAGCATTCCTGCAAAGCATTCCCTACACCATAAGTCAATTTTTGTCAAATTCCGAAGCACCCACTATTCAATTATTGGTTATTCTGCGAATGAGCGTGGTACCCGCTGCACTCTGCAATGCATTATGTGCACCTTGTTTACGCAGCGTCTGATGACGATGAAGATTTATGGCTGAGAACTGTGTGGTGGCTGGAAGAATTTAAACCACACACTCGTAGCACTATTCTTTGTATGTGTTGAAGCCTGGTTGTTATCATACTCTTTTACAACGTTATAATACATCATCTGAATGCGATCCTTTGCCGGACCTGACGCCGATGTAGGTTCATTTTGCAAAGGAGTTTCAATCACCTAAGTGGCTCGGTGGTAAAATACTCGACTGCCACGCAGCGGCCCAGGGCTAAAATCTCATACGATCGTGGATTTTCTTCATTTCGTTCTTATTTTGCGCGATAGCGGTTACGGACACCAACGGCGGCGGCTACAGCGGACAACTGCGGCACTGTTTTGACCTCATAACAGCTATCGCTGTAAAGCATAATCTCCCTGTACAGTTTTAACTAGAGAGAACCTATGCCGAAGTAAATGGACAGAAACTCACGGTAGGCGATATACTGCTGCAGGTCTTCCTCGAAGTCTTCTAAATCCGGAATGTCGTTCTCATTCACATTCCAGGGCATCATGAGCTGAAGGAAAGGCGAGGCGTTACGCCCAACGTCCATGTTGATGACGTCGTCCATGTAAAATGGCAGTGCAGCCGGTGGCGCCGGATGGGCTCCGTGCTGGGAGTGTCCGGCGTGTTGAAGAGACGCCCTTGGTGCAGGCCGTGGAGGCGACATCCCGGGTGGCCTCTTTCTCTCCTCTGTTGCGTTCCAGAGGGTCTCTGCCTAGATAGCCCGTACAGATTGAGTGCAATGGGTCCAGTATTCCATGCAACATGTGCAGTATTCACGGATTGAGCTGGGACATCACTCTTCTAAAGAAAACGACGGCTATGAGCGATCGCTGGTGATAATCGTGTCATGTATCTGCAAGTCTGGCCGCCGAAGACAATGTTGCTTCTGTTGTACGCGTTTATGATGTCAGTGGATTTCATATAAATTGTTCAAGTATTACAGGAACTACATGCGCTTCGAACGAAATTGGTTTCAACACTTGGACCTGTCGCGTCGGAACCAAATTATGATTGAGGCACGCCGTAGAAGCGACCTCCGGAAATGTATACCATTTGGCCTTCTTAAACGTGCATTCACATTGTCCGGTACGCGGGCCTCTGCATAGCTCGTCGATGTAAATGCGATCGCCACGATCGGGATCATACCAGCAAATTTTGTGTTTGCACTGAAAGCGTTAAAGGTGCACAGTACATCGAACTGCGAATTGGAAAAAAAAATCGTCAGATCCTTCGTACCGTGCGAATCGATGTCATGCGAAGCATGCGGAGGGAAGGTGACTGTGGTGTAATTTTTTGTTGAGCGAAACGTTACGAAATGACGCTACACATACGTACAAATGTTATACGTACAAATGTTATACGCTCACACATGTATGTTGGACGGTCGCATATGTTTTATATAACCAGTTGTTTACAGTTGCGCAATGATGCCAAAAGCAACGTGGATATCACCAACAACAGAAGGTATGCTGAAATTTAGCGCATGTGCTTGCGAGGATGCCCTGGATAGTGCTACGTACACCAACTTCCGTGGATGGCGCTTAAGTACAATTGACGCTAACCCGACGTGAAGCCTTTATCATTGGTGTACATACGTAATATTTATGAAATTAGATGAGCAGCACTGCAACCACAATTGACGTTTCACCAACATTACGCCTGCACAGAGTCTTTTTCCAAAACAGTTCCGAGACCTGGCGTGGCTCTGTGGTAGAATACATGATTGCCACGCAGAATGCTTGGGTTCAATTCCTGCTGGAACCATAATATATATTCTTTGCATTCGTCGGGTCAGCGCTGCCGATGTCAGTTTTTCTTAACGCTCTCGCATTTAAATTACCAATGTCTCTTCTCGCCATCCCTCGGTAGATGTGAACTGTCAAACACCTGTGGCGCATACCGGCATGCCGCGGTCCGTGGTATACAGGTATGTGCCACACGTGTCTAGAGGAAAGGCTTTGACTACGTACGTGACGGGGTTTTCACATTATCAATGTCATGGCCAGACAGTCATAATTGCCAAACCCTCTTACCCTCCCATGCTAATTTTGGTCTACCCCAAGTTAAGGAGGTGATCACGAGACCACCCCAGACGTAGGCGGCTAGATAGATAGGTAGGTAGATAGATAGATAGATAGATAGATAGATAGATAGATAGATAGATAGATAGATAGATAGATAGATAGATAGATAGATAGATAGATAGATAGATAGATAGATAGATAGATAGATAGATAGATAGATAGATAGATAGATAGATGCGTAGGTAGAAACGCTCAGAGTGTCTTTAGTACGCAAAAAAAAATCCTTCGCATTTAAAATTTCGCGCAACTGAAGTTCGGTTGCAACAGATTGCTCGAAAGAAACAGATTCGCTGTAGATTCAAAGAGTAGCTAGGGCTTATCGGTTATCCATAATTAATTCTTAACACGGGGATCAACATACACAAGGAAGGCCACAAACAAAGCGCCGTGTTTGTGGCCTCTTTTGTGCTTGTTATTCGCGCTGTTTAAGGATTAGCTTCGCTATAAATTGCGGATTACATTATGCAGCAGTCTCGCAGATCAGCCTCCTATCTATCATATATGAATAATAATATCTGTATCTGTGATTTTTACTCCCAAACCATGGTATGATTGAGAAACGCCGTAGTGGACGATGCCGGAAATTTCAACCTTATGGTGTTCTTTAAGGTACTCTGATATCTCACAGTACACGGCCCTCTGGCATTTCACCCCACCGAAATGTGACCGCCGCGGCCAGTGTTGCCGTTGGGTGGACATGAAAAGGCGCCAGAACTCACGCCAAAGTTAGCCAAAGTAGCCATGTCATTTGATATTACCGCTAAATATCTAGCCAAATAGAACAGAAGCGGTATCATCAACGGAGACTTTAGTATTGATGAATAAATAAAACCATTTTGAATAAGTAAAACCACAATTTTAAAAAAGAGCCATGGCGCCAACTGGAAATTTTCGTCGCCAACGGGGTCCAAAAGTAGCCAATTTGGCGCAAAGCAGCCATCTGCGGCAACCCTGGCCGCTGCCTGCCTATCTTACGAAGACTGCCGGGAAAGTGTACGCACCTTCCGAAGCTCCCTATTCAGCGCCATTTGCAGCTGCACGTTCTCGTCCTGAAGCGTGAGCATCTCGTTCTTCAGGTTGCGAGCCCGGACCATCGCGTCGGCCACCTGCTGCACCGAGCTCCGTAGCTGCTCGAGCTGAGCCAGGAACTGGTCGCGCCGCGTGCGAACGTAGCCGGCATGGCCGCTCAGAGCCTGCTGACGGCACGAGGAAGCCTTCGCCGCACCGGCGATGGCGTCTCCTGGAGGTCGTCGATTTGGCTGATCTCCTGATCCCGCGGAGTCTCCGTTGCCAGATTCGCCGTCGCCCGCCGAACTCTGCGTTGCCATAGCGGAAGTTTATTATGTGAGACTCCACGTCATCTGGCAGCCTTGTGTTCCATGAGAATTGAAACTTGAGCTAGTTGGTACGGATTCATCTTGATTTTAGCAGCGCACTGACGGACGAGGACAAAGAAAAAGAAGGTGCACAACACGGGCGCCATTTCTGTTCCATGTTGATCTAGCCGTGACGCAGATTCGTAGTTGTTCTAGGCGCGTGCGTGGACCATGACTGTATTGACGCCGTACCGTGCTGCTAATTAAAGTCGTTTTGTTTTATCGTCGCCTTGTTTACGTCGCCGAGTCCTCACAATTAACAAAAGATGCCAATGAAATTTCGTGGTCTGGCGTATTAACAATTGTGGTTTGCCATATTGCGATGATATTAATCATCAGAAATCTGCGCACGTGTTCTTGAAGCGAAGCAGAATATAAACAGGACGAAGAGAGCGCGTGCCTCTCCATGATGCTGATCATTTTCGGTAACGACATTTTACGCCTGGCTGTAACAGCTTCGCTGTTGTAAAAGTATGGAGTGTACCTAGTAAAAAAAAAAAAAAAAAGGCCTTGTTCCCGCACTGTATCGACATTTGACTTGGCTGCGAATACTCAGCATTCACCGAAGGCTCCGAAAAGCACCAACCGTACGGCAGGCGGACTGTAGCGTTCCATTTGCATAGTATTGTGCCTATTTCATAGACATCTAGTAAAGCGTTGCCCCTAAAGGATGTTAAGCGCTAGCACCCTGCCCTTCTGCAAGATTAATACCATTTCTATTCAACGACAGTCTCGCATTCGATCATACCACGGAAGGCACGAGACTGAATGTCGCGCTTGGCAGCTAGTTCGGGAACCAGCAAGGCAGCGCTGACTTGCAGTCTAGCTTACCTTGGCAGAGCTTGTTTTCTGTCGGCGCTGCATTTGCCCAAGACGAGAGCAAACCACCGAGGACGTAAGGATGTCTGAGCGGGCTGCAACCACGCGGCACGTTCTGATCGCGTTCTTCTTGTTCGCCTACTAACTGTGACGCGCACCCACTGTGAGGGATCGGCCTATAATTGAGTGGTTTTATAGAACATTACGGAACTTTACAGCAAAGAAGGTAATAGAACAGAAATAATACACATTACATAGGAAGTTCTGGTGCTCGATCAGATGTATATATCTGTATATATATATATTTATAAAAAGCAACAGAACTCTGAATTTTTTTTTATTAATCTCACGAGCACGTCGTTCCTTCTTTCATCTAACCCCAGCGCTAACTGCTTGCTGGCTTGATTGTTTGTTCTTTCGTACTGGCTCCTACCGGCTATATAGGAGTGGCCAAGAAACGGCGTTTAATGTAAATTTAGACAAAAGGAAGGCAAGAGGAAATCACATTTCAAGAGCGGGGCTATATAAGCTTGAACTTCGTCAGGTCAGAGTGAAACGAAAATTATCGTTGGCATTAGCCCAGTGGTCAGGAGCCTTGGCGAAAGCTCGGCCGACGCGCGCTCTCTGTTTTCTTCTTCATCTTATGTATAGAATGAACGAAAGAAAAGAAAGAAAGAAAGAAAGAAAGAAAGGAAGGAAGAAAGAAAGAAGGAGAAAAAAGATAGTAAAGAAAATAGAGAGAGCAAAAAATAGAATGAATGAAACAAAAAGGAAGAGTAGTAAAGGGAGAGAAAAAGTAGAAACAGAGAGAGAAAGAGAGAGAGAGAAAATAAAAAGAAGAGTTAAATAGAGAGTGAGAAAGAAAGAGATGGAAAGAAACGGTGACAAAAAGGAGATAAAAGACAGAGAGGACGAGAGAAAGACAGGAAGAAAGAAGCAAGAAAAGAACGGCCGCCCATCTTCACTCTTCAGGCTAGGCGCCACTAGTGCGAAGCTGCCTAACTTTTTTTAAATGAAAATCGTAATTTTTGTCGTTCGGAAAAAATGCATAATCTAAACTAAACAAATGTATTATGAATAAATCCTAATAATGGTTAGATGTTGGTTCTCTGAAGTGCCTAAGACTTGATGCTGATGACATCCTGGTATCCATCCACATTGGGTCACTCAAACTCTCAGAGTGCATCGCAGCTGGTTTTTACAACTCGGCTTGTGGATGCGAGTGCCTCTTACAAACCTGTGTTTTAGTAACGGCACAATGTACTACAGTGTCTCGCAATATTGAGTGTTACAAGACCGTAGTACTTGTGAGCTACTTTTTTGTTTGTTTTGATGGAGGGCGAACTTTACGTGGCACATAAATATACTTTATGAAAGGGTGTTAATAGTACCTGTATTGACTCCATGGGGCTCTACGGGATGAATTTCTGCGGGTCATCGCAGAAATTCAATGTGCCACTTTCATAAGACGGCAAGCCTGTATGACTACTTTTTGATGTGCGGTTCACACTGCTGTGTTTTCACGCGAACCATGTATTTCTTGTTGTTGGTTCGTTGTTCCTTAGTTACCTGGCGCAACCGACGGCGGGGATCTTTAGTGCACGAGCGCCGAGTGGGATTTTTTTTTCTCTTCCAAGAATATCCGGTCGAGCAATCGTTTCCGGTTTACCGAATATTCATGAAAAGTCTTGTACCAATAGAAATTGATGCTTCTTGTTCAAGTTAACATTGATATTACATATGATATCGAACCATGATTTACTTAAGATAACGATCAATTAACTTTCACAATAACTAGTAAAAGTTATTGATTACATTGGAAGATTTTGAGCAGCTGGGATCGTAGCGACACCTGATGAAGTAGATATCAACTACACGCTCCTTTCTGCGTGGCCTCTGTGATCTGCTTCAAGAACATATAAAGCCCGATGTGAACGTAAAAGGATCACTAACTACGTGACGCCAACAGGCAAAAAAAAAAGGGGGGGGGGGGTTCACACTCGCCATCGTGCCAAAGACCAGCGCTAACACTCCCGTGTTTAAATGCTCAGCTTTAACCGATAAAGGGTACGGCAGCACAACTGTCACCGCAGTTCAATTGGTAGAGTATCTCACGAGTTACTCTAAGGTTGTAGGTTGAGTCACTGCAGACGGCAACTTGTCTTTTCGTCCACAAAATGTTTTCTCCACATTTACGTCATAAACACAGATAATGTACCGTATACCTTCCTATGGTTCATTGTCTGTTCATTCTTGGCTAGCAAAGAAAAAACGAGCCCTTACATTCCCATTTCGTTTAACCCAAGGAACGCACCGGGGCACCCGAACGCTGACGTGCTACTAGCAGCCACCTAAACAAAGAATCAAGCTCACCTCCAAAAATTTTAAATGCGAAGCAGTTCTTTGCGTACTGCAGGCAATTTTAGCTTATCTATCTATCTATCTATCTATCTATCTATCTATCTATCTATCTATCTATCTATCTATCTATCTATCTATCTATCTATCTATCTATCTGTCTGTCTGTCTGTCTGTCTGTCTGTCTGTCTGTCTGTCTGTCTGTCTATCCGCCTACGTCTGGGTGCTCGGGTGATCACCCCATTAACTTGGCGTTAACCAACATTCGTATAGGAGGGTACGATGGTTTGACGAATATGACTCGCTGATCCTGACATATAGAATGTGACAGTCTCATCGCGTACGTCGTCGAACCCTTACCGCCAGACACGTGCGGCACATACCCGCATACCACGTTCGGCTATGTGCCACAGGTATGCGGGTATGTGCCAAAGGCATAGGTCGGCAAAACTTGTTGGGCTGACTCAGACTCACTCATGAAATACATTTTGTGCTTAGGGCTCACTCGGACTCAGACTGACTAAACTTTTTCTGAGCCGGACTCACTCGGACTCACACTCACGAAAAGTTTCTTCAACCGGACTCACTCGGACTCAAACTCACCAAAACATTACTCACCCGGATTCGCTCAGGCTCAGACTCACGACTCGATCTGAGTCTGAGTGAGTCCGAGTGAGTCGACTCATGAGTCCGTTAGCCTAGAATTGTCTTTTTCAACCATGGTGTCAATGCTCTATAACACCAATATCTCACGTAATCGATGCTCTTCTTGGCGCCTTTTGAGTACCTTCGAATACGAGTTATGAGTGCTCGTAAATCAGTTAGGTCAGTTTTTCTTGAAAGAGATGACAACATCAGATAGATTTATCAAGAACTTCCTTGGAAGAGTTGGCAAAGGGGGGGGGGGGGGGGGGGGTCAAGGCACTCTTTTACGTAATTTGCGCTTCTGATCAACAAATATTGAAATGGTGTATGAAAGGCACTGCCTTGGAATACTTGTGAGTAGACGTGAGTATAAACGTGAACCCAGGCACGGCTGATAGTAACGTCAAAGATGAGTTGATATGACCATAGGTCGGCAAAATAAAGTGGAACTCTCTCAGACTCACTAAAGATATATATCTTGTGCTTTGGACTCGCTCGGACTCACGCTCACCAAAATTTTCCTGAGCCGAGCTCCCTCGGACTCACACTCACGAATGTTTTCTTGAACCGGACTCACTCGGACTCAAACTCATCAAAATATTGCTCACCCGGACTCACTCAACTCAGACTCAAGGCTCGATCTGAGTCTGAGTGAGTCCGAGTGAGTCGACTCATGAGTGAGTTCGCCGACCTATGGCCAGTTGACAGTTGATATCTACCTAGGAACGGCGAGAACAGGCATTGGTAATTTTAACGCGAGAGCATTAAGAGAAAGCTGACATCGGTAGCATTGACCCGACGAATGCAAATAATAATTGTCAGGGTCCCAGCAGGAATCGAACCCCAGCATTCTGCGTGGCAATCAAGTATTCTAGCTCAGTGCCACGCCAGGTCTCGGAACTGCTTTTCAAGTAGACCCTAATGTTCGTGAAACGTCAGTTGTGGTTGCACTGCTGGATATACACATTTATAAACATTACATACGTACTCCTATGATACAGCCGTCACGCCGGGTTAAGGTGAATGGTAGTTAATAAGCGTCATCCACTGAAGTTGATTTATGCAGCAGTGTCCAAGGGTACCATCCTCGCGAGCGCAAGCGCAACATATCAGCTTACCACTTCTGGTGTCGCTAATACCCATGTTGCTGTTGTCATCGTTACGCATCTGTAAACAACTGTTTATATAAAACATATGCGACTGTTCTACATATGTCTATGCGTTCAACATTTGTACATATCTTTAGCGTCATTTCGTAACGTTTCGCTCAATAAAAAATTCTTCATCGTCATCAGCCACCGCATCAACAAGGTGCATATAATGTCTTGCAAATGCGTAGCAGGTACCTCGCGTCTCCGGCGAAAACGAGTAATGGCCTAGTATAGGTGCTTCCCAAATTGACAAAAATTATGATTTATGGCGTAGCGGGTACCTTCCAAGCGTACTTGTATTAGTAGCCCCAAGAGAGTTTACAACTGCTCCCAGAAATGCCACTCTTTTAGCTTTCACTGTGACTGTGCTGCGCTTTCCGCGCTGGCCTGACGTTTTCTTCATCTAAGTCAATTGTACCACCACCCTCCCCCCCCCCCCCCCCCCCCGCCCATCCGAAACATCTCTGCACCTGACGTGGTTTTGCCCTGCCCCCCGGGATTCCAGACATTGCAAGGTTTCTTCACCTCACGGGGTTTGGCCGCGGCCTTGAGATCAGCGCCCCTTAGGCCAAGCGACGATCACGGGACGTCAAATTCCAATAATCAAATCATGACGATTCTTTGCATCAATCGTATTGACGGTGACGGTAAATTTTCGCGTTTGATTAGGCATCTGAGGCTTTCGTCCTAATAATGGCAACATCGGATTCTATATGGACCATTTTCCGGACTCGCTCAAGCGCCGCCGTCTTGGACTAATAACGTTGCAGTGTTCTATCCGTATCAAATGAAAAAACAGTGCTACGGTGAACTCGCACGCACGAATACGCTTGGGCCGGTACATTCAATGTTTCATGACCATGATCAGTTCATATTACGACATAGAAAACCGGCAAAACAACCGATTACCAGCCCAAGATGGCGGCGCCTATGAACCGAAAATAAAATCGTGTATACACTATAGATTAAACGGTTGACGCTCCTGCGGACTATGGGAGAGCTGTACGAAGCTGTCCCTAAACGTTGGTGTGAATTGATCGACAGTTGGTTGAAGTGACGAGTAGCTGGCGACACGAATCGGACAATAATGAAACGTCCCAAATTACGTCCCTCGTGCTTTCACAAGTATGTTCTAATACCTCCCCGATGATATCTCTTTCCGTTATTAAACACAAGACTGTATCAGACCATGACTTAAAACAGTGACGGTCGAAGCACATAATCTTTATTGTACAAGTTAATGTTGCATACTGAAGCCTTCAAAACTTTGCATTTGCGTACTATAAGTGGGCTGGTCAAACCTCATCTCTCAGAAAACTAGTACTTGTTCCGTGTACGAATACAACCGATGAGCGAAGCTCCTTGAAATGGGACGCACACGGCGTTCCGCGAGCGCGGCGTTTCCTTGTCCAGGTAACGGACCTACCACTGGGCGGACGACAGGGTGAAGCGATGGTTTCGCGCGTTCGCCGGTTTGAGGGGAGAGGGCAGAGTAGGAGAAAGAGGGAGACTAATCTGCCTCCGTTTCACATACGTTCGTATTCTCGCGCTTTGCGCATCGTGCGGACACCATCCGCGTTCCAGCGCTCATAAAGCTCATTTACCGCCCGCGTGAGGGGGAGACGCCACAGCTGGCACGTGCCAGGGAGCTTCAACGGCGACGGCGCGGTGCCAGCCTAAAGAGCTTCGCTCCCAAAAAAATTACAACATACTCCCAAAGCATCGCTCAGTGGCGCTGCGACTCTTGACAGGCAGCGCCATCTCTGGCGGAAAAATAGAAACTGGGAATATACGTTGAGCGTTTTCCCTTCTCTCCGCCGCGCTTCCGCTCGCTTCCATGCACGTGCAGCGCTTTCGCGCTGCGCTTGCTGGATTTTAAGAACGAAGATGACTGGACGATGGCCATCACGGACCCCAGACCAGACGTCCAGCTTCAGGCTGTCCAGAGGGCCCGTGAACGAGCAGAAAGGCACGGCCTCTCTGTTCCGACATGGGGCTAGCCGACGGCTGGGTAGGCCTACCTAGTAGGCCCGCTGCCTAGCCTCTCAGGACCCCAAATAAAGTTGCTTGTCTGTCTGTCACCAGCGCTTCTCTCCAGAGCCGCAGTGCGGCGCTGTCATCGCTCCGCAAACTTGAGCTTTGGTTCCCTATAGTCATCTTCCCCCGCATGCTTCGCTTAATATCGATTCCCAAGGTACGTGGGATCGGCCGAATTTTTAGATGCGAAGCATCTTATAGCGGGGGCGTGTCCCGCGGCATTGTCGTCCACACTCACACTGCCCATGCGCAACTCTCCTCCTTCCCTCTCTCCAACAGCTGCGCGTTACTCTCTCCACTTCTCTCCGACCACCTGCTTGCGCTTCTCCTGCATTCTCGCTTCTGCTCTCGCGACGCATGCGCTACTCTCCTCCTCTAGTCTCCTCTCCTTCAAGTGTCAATATAAGGCGGGTAGAGCACTCCTCCTCCCCCGCGCTGCGGCCGCGCACTCTCCTCCTTTACGCGGGCGTTTACGCAGGCGTTCGGTCGCCTTCTCTCCTCTCCTCCCCCCCGCGCTGCAGCCTGTAAGCCCACTCCATCCTCTCCCTCCCCCCATTTCATGTAACCGCGTGCGCTCGGTCGAGGAAGTATTTAGATTCGAAGCATCTCATGAGCGAGCTTGATCTGGTGGTGGTGGTGGTTGTGGTTCGAAGAAGGAAAAGACGCCTAATTTCTGCAGCCCGGTCGGGAGCACGGCGCAGCGCCTTCTGGTGGCGTCCGCGCTCCATTGCGCATGCGCCAACTCTCCCCGCTCTCCTCTCCTACGCCCCCCTCCCTCTCTAGGCCTCCCTCCCGCGGTGTTTACACCACCATTGCGCATGCGCGTCCCTTCCCCCTCTCTCTCCTCTCCTAGGCTCCCCCCTCTCCCGTCTCGCAACGCCGACGCAGGCAGCGTCTCCTAGAGAGCTTCTTGATTGAAAAAAACCGACTGCTCGCTCTGCACAACCGTTCACTGGCCACCCCGTACGTATAGGCACTGGATCTTGACCTGCAACCTCCCTGTCCTTCCTTTTTCTCCTCTTCCTCCTCCTCCTCCTTGACCTGCAAGGTAGTGCCGGTGGGAGATTTCTCCTGTGCATTGTTGAGCAATAAAAATTCGCAGCGTGCGCGTTAACTAAAAGCGGACTACGGGTCTCTGTGTCCAGAGTCTTCTGTCTCTCATTGCCCATTAGCAGCGATTGGCATGTTCCAGTAGGAAACACTGGTCCATCACTGCGTGCTTTGCGCCTCCCCAGGTTTCTCTCCTGCGCAACGCCGCGATGAGCGCCAGCGTCAACGCCACCGCCAGTGTAAGCGTTAGCGCACGCTGCTTCGCATCTACACATGGTTCCCTTTAACGGGATATGTTGTAATTTTTTTTATCATTCCTTTCCTCTGCTTAGGGCAGTCTTATCACTCACTGAATAAGCGCGCCAGCGTCAACGCCACCGCCAGTGTAAGCGTTAGCGCACGCTGCTTCGCATCTACACAAGGTTCCCTTTAACGGGATATGGTGTAATTTTTTTTATCATTCCTTTCCTCTGCTTAGGGCAGTCTTATCACTCACTGAATAAGCAGCATCGGCAGGCTTGACGAGTTACGGTAAGGCAAGCGAGCGTGAGTGAGGGCGAGGGAAATGAGGGGAGAGGGCATCGCATATCTACGCGAGTGGAGGGAGGGAGGCCAGTTGTTGGTTGGAAACATACAGGTGGTGAAATATAGGAGGGGCAGCGGCGCAGCTGGCAAGACGGAGTCGGGCTTGCGAAAAAAAGTGTGCAGACCCCCTGCGCACGTTGCTATTTTTTGCTATGACGCCAACAACATTCGCGATGTTAATTCAGTGAAGCTCTTACCTCAGCTACACTGTACAGTCGTGCTTACGTCTTGAAATAAAAGCCACGCATAGTTTTTTGGGACGGTATGTTTTGAACATCACCAGGCCTTGAAACATATCAATTTGAGCCTTGAACCTTAAACAAACCGGGTGCACCCTTTCCTGCTTCGGTTCGAACCTCTCACACCAACTAACCGTAATGTAAATGAGGCACTTGTGACGTCCAAATAGTAAGACACAGGTTAACGTAGACATTAAGAGCCTTTTATTGACAGACTTCGCAATCCTTCGAAATCTGCGAAGATGCGTGTAAATGCACCGTACCATCGCATAGGTTAAGGCCAACAGTCATGCAAGTTTAGCTATGCCCATTGTCGATAACTTCGACAGCAATTCATGCACACGTTAAGGAATTATGTAAAACATCATGACTTGCGAAACCATCTCCAAACCATAAAGAGCCATGGGAGATGGATTTGTATCGTTAGCTTATAACCTTACGTTGTAGAAAATTTAGCCAAGAAAATACACGACGCGTTGCTAATAACGAAAGAACGTTCACCAACACATTATAGAAAACGTCAGATAACACTCGCGTCCTATAGAACCAATCGTTACTAGTATGATGATTTGTATGTGTAAGAGATACAATAATACGTAAATTTGCCGTCTTTCCTATAAATCACCTATGAATCACGCTTCTTAAGCGTGCTCGCGAAATAATTTCTGCAAAGGACAACGAAGGCATACTCCAAGCAGCAGAGTGTTCAGGAAGCCAACTTTATGCTTTAACAGGAACACAGCTGCCTTTAGTGTTAAGTCCAGGCCACACTTAACTCTCACACAAAGTATTTTACCAACGGATGCATTTAATGGAAGATACTTTCGCATAAGTCAATGTTGCTTGCTGCTCTCAAACCACCAAAGGTGTGCAACTACCACACCGTCACTCGACGTGTTAACAAACAGCCCAGCAACATTCACTTATGCGAAAGCACATCTCAGCGAACCCACTAGGAAAAAATGCTTCCCGCAAACAACCCCACACGCTTCGCCCACTGTGGGAGACGTTCATGTGCGCTGACCCCAACCCATCTGAAAGCCGGAAGCTGTCCCAGTGTTAACGCAGTTCGACATGGCACTCAGATATCCGCGGAAGCTGCGGGTTGTCAGACGCGTTTTTCGTCAGTCGAGCGGCAGTTGTTCATACTCCAGGTTCACCGAGTTGCTTCCGCGACGTCGGTCTGAACCCGTGACGTCATTGCCTTGGCCACCGCGGTCCGCGCCCGCCCTTTGTTCTTGCTCGGCATCGTGGTTCTCACTGGTGGCTGCGCCGCGACCGGGAACCGACTGCTCCTGGCGGCGCGAGTGCGGGTAGCCGAGCAGGATGCGTTGTGTTTGCAGTAGAAACTGCTGTTGTTGCTGCCGTTGCTGTCGCTGTAGTTGGTGCTGCTGTTGGCGCTCTTGCCGTTGCGGTGCCTGCCGTTGTTCAAGCTGCTGTTCTTTCTCACGCTGTCCTATCTGTCTCTCCTGCTGACGCTGGAAGTGCTGTATATGGCTTGGTGGGTTGGTTCCCGGAGCTTCCAGGGCCCCTCCAAAGGACAGGAGCGAGGACAAGGCGTTGTATCCGTCGATGTAGTTTTCGATGGGCGATGAATCACCTGTGTCACAGTGTTAAAAAAATAAACTTGTATATGAATGCGTTCGTGTAGCCACAAGTTCATAAGTCAATGTGTTCCAATGAACTGTACTTTGCAAAGCGATGCATAGTACATGATAGGAACAACACAGAGTGCTGACGTGTTTTAGATTAGGTGTCTAGTTATCAGCCCGCTTAAAAGCAGACGCGGGTTTCCGCAAGGTGTCCGGAAGACTCTCCAATAAGCTATTTCCGACTAGTTCGTCGTCCTCATGAGATAACCAACATTTATTTCAATCGTTCTGCATATCGCATTCCTGTCCTCTTTATGGATATTTAGTGTCAATGTGCCCATCTGTACTTGCCCTTCTGTACTTTTTATCAAACCTCAATGCCAAAAGTTGTAAGCAGCACAGTCTTCGTGGAGTTGGTTTTCTACAATAAAGGGCAGACGCCCGGCGTATGTAACCCACTGACAGATCGTTGAGTCAATTGCTTCGGCTGACATCGCAAGCCGACGGCCCTCTAATGGCGGCATCTGCTTGCAGCAGGCTGTGAGCTCGCTACGCATGCATGATTCGGGGTTTTCTGAAGCCATTATCTACTAATACACCGTACTCTCTTAATGCAAGCGTGCACCTCCGAACGGGCTATAAGCTGGAGAGAACCGGTGTCGAAGTAATCGCTCAGAAACTCACGATAGGAGATGTACTGCTGCAGGTCTTCCTCGAAATCTTCGAAATCTGCGATGTCGTTCTCGTTGACGTTCCAAGGCATGATGAGTGAAGGGAAGGATGAGGCGTTACGCCCCACGTCCATGTAGAACGGCAGCGCAGCTGGTGGCGCTGGGTGGGCCCCGTGTTGGGAGTGCCCGGCGTGTTGAAGAGGCGACCGCGGTACCGGCCGGGGAGGCGACATGCCGGGCGGCCTCTTTCTCTCCTCCGTTGCGTTCCAGAGGGTCTCCGCCTGGAAAGCCCGTACAGGTGGAGTGTATTAATCCAGGATTCCATATAACATTTGCAATACTACCAGACTGAGCCGTGGCATCCCCTTTTAAAGGAAAACAACGGATATAAGTGATTCCTTGCGAGAACCGCGTCACGTCGCTGCTAATGTGACTTTTAAATATAATACTGACTCTGATGTACGCGTTTCTTATGTAAATTATCTTGATGCAAATTTAGCAGGTACGACACGAACTGTACACTCTCCAACCGAAATTGCTATCATGACTTAGTTCTTTAATGCCAAAAGCACGATCTGATCATGAGGCACAATGTAGAAGTGGACTCCGTACATTTCGACCATTTGGTGTTCTTGAACGCGCACTGGCATCGCACAATATATGGGCCCAGATCATTGCTCCTCCATCTAAATCGGCCTGGATGGAACCTGAGACCTTCGGCGCAGCCCTGAAAGCGCTAAAGGTGGACGACGCATCATAAAGCGCATTTCTTAATTTCGGCCAACCGAAGTTTCCTATGTAAGAAATTGCTCGAAAGAAACAACTTACAGATCGTTCGAAAAAAAACGACTTCGCTGGAGTTTACAAGGTTATTTTAGGCGTGTTGGTTATCCATCGTTAACTTAGTATAAACGAGAACGACAAATACAAGAGAGGCCACAAACACATTGTTCTGCTTGTGGCCTCCCTTGCCCTTGTCCGTCGGCCTGTTTCTGGATTATCTTGACGGGAAATGCACTTTACAGTCTACGGTATCGCACACCGACCGCCAGTCATTCTCCCGAAGACGGCCCAAAAAGCGTGCGCACCTTCGTAAGCTCCCTGTTAAGAGCCATTTGCAGCTGCATGTTCTCGTCCTGAAGCGTGAGCATCTCGTTCTTGAGGTTGCGAACCCGGACCCTCGCGTCGGCTACCTGCTGCACCGAGCGGCGTAGCTGCGCTAGCCTAGCCTGGAACTGGTCAAGCCGCGTGCGAACGTTGCCGGCGTGGCCGCCCAGAGCCTGCTGACGGCACGAGGAAGCCTTCGCCGCACCGGCGTCGGCGTCTTCCGAAGGACGTCGATTTGGGTGATCTCCCGATCCTGCGGAGTCTCCGTTGCCAGATTCGCCGTCACCCGCTAGATTCTGCGAAGCAATCATCATCATCTTCATCAGCCTGACTACGCCCACTGCAGGGCAAAGGCCTCTCCCATTATCCGCCACTTAACCCGGTCTTGTGCTTTCTGCTGCCGCGTTATACCTGCAAACTTCTTAATCTCATCTGTCCACCTAAATTTCTGTCTCCCCCCTCACGTGTTTGCCTTCTCTTAGAATACAGTCAGTTAATGCGAAGCAATAGTGGTCATTTATTAGCTGAAAAATTGTAATTGCGCGCTTTGGCGTACTAAAGTCAGAAAATCGTTGATGCACGCCGCAGTGGGGAACCGTGGCTTGATTAAGGAGAAAGCTTTAGATGCGCATGAAACGCAAATATTGACTGCCGGCGTCAAGACGAGGGATACAGAAAGCAGCATCACGTGATGACGTCCCTATGACATCACATGACGCGATATCTCATGATGACGTCATGACATGAAATCATCGCTTAGTCTAAGGCGGGCCGCTTGCGGATGCAGACCAATGCCAGGCGAGGTGCAGAAACATTGTGATCACTCCGATGCTGGAAGCAGTGCGAAACGAGATTAGGTTTAGAGAACTTTCGGTGGGATGCAGGGGTGATTAATGCATGGATTGAGAAGAAGGAGGCCGCTGCCGCCTTCGAGTCATCTTAGTCTATCGGATGAAAAGCGCGGCGAGTTTTTGTTTTTTTTTTCTCTCTTTTTCATCACGCGAGGTTCCTTAACGTGTACCTGAATGTAAATACACGAGTGTCTTTAAATTTTGTTACCAACGAAATGCGTTCACCATGGCTGGGAGCCGTTGCAAAGACCGCATACTAAGCAGCGGCGCACCTTAGCTGCTAAGCTGCCACGTTCCTAAGATTAACGCCTGGGTTCGCACTAGTTCATTCGGTAACTTATTCATGCAGGTGAAGGACTAAAAAAATGACAGACAGTATCTAGCGAAAGAAGAAGCCTTGCTCCTGCCATCTCAAGACATTTAACTCCCGGACGAAGACCCAGCATTCACAAATTACTCATAAATGCAGCTGCGATTATGCAGGCAGAGTATAGCGTTTCCATCGCTGAGCATTGTACTTCCTGTATCGAAATCTAGTAAAGCGATGCAGCCATAGTAATACTCTAAAGCATTGGCTCTGAGGCACCTTATACTTCTTCAAGCCTGTACTACTTCAAGAATATCGTTCTTAACAGCCAATCTCGCAGGCAATTATTCTGCGGCAAGGCACGGAGGTGGAACAGCCCCCTAGACAGGTGGAGCTGGTAACGGCAAAGCCGCGATCAAGGCCACAGTCTAGCTTACCTTGGGAGATCCTGTTTTCTTTCGGCGCTCCATTGGCCCAGGAGATGGTCAAACCGCCACAGGCTTCAAACGCAGGAGCGCGTGGCCTCCACGTAGCACGTTCTGATCTCGCGAATCACGTCCATTTTTCTCTTCATGCATCTTGACGATGATGATTATGATGGCGCTACTTGGAGACTGGCACCTACCCACTCAGGGGTATCGGCCAACCCTACCCCAGCGCCTCCTGCTTGCTTGCTTTCTTTCCTGTTCTTCAGAACTGGCCTGCTTGCTTGCTTGCTTGCTTGTGCCTTGATTCATGGCTCCTACCCACTACGGGGGCACTGGCCATGAAACCGGCGGTTTTATATAAGAGTATAAATGTTACCGCAGAGCGGTTGTGCTCGAGGTTGGCCGTGTCTCGTAGGTAGAAAACTATCATCATCGTGAACTGGCCCGCCCAAACACTCTGTACACCGTCCAATCACTCTGTTCAAGTACTCTGTACAGATGGTTAACAAGAAAAGCTGAAGCGAGCGGCCTTTATCAGCTATTTATAGTGTAGTATAGCAAGGCTTGAGAAAGAGAGCAGGGAGAGTGTGACAGCCTAGCTAATTAAGGACCTGCTCTGTTGTGACCCGGCCTTGCGCGACTTAGTGCAAGCTGCGATATACAGGGTGTCCCAGCTATCTTTAGCCAAGGGTTGAAAAATACAATATTTGAGGCAGGCGAGTGAAATCAGTTGAATATTGCTTACAGCTATCTTGCGCACTACAGGCAATTTTTTCTTTTGTAATTAACGAATTTGTTAATTAGAATTAATTTACTATCTTGATAAATATTGACTTTACGGAAGAAACGGCAGTTGCAAAGTTCGAGCGTCTTCAGAAACCCCCCTTGCATCATTTGCGATAAAGAAAGTTTTACGCGCACCATTTTTTCCGTGCTGCAAAGAAAGCCCGCGAAATACAAAAAATACCACGTGACTAGCGCATTCGCGCGCCGCGACCCTGCTGCTCTCAGCCGTGGTTTGAGCGAACAAAATCAGCTGCGACCACGAACCGCCCGCTGCGTTGCAGCAGTAGGCCGATAAGTTTACGGTGGTTTCTTCGCCCGCGCTCGGCACAACTTGCACAGTCACGCGCGCCAACTGGCTGGCAACGGGCCAAGAAACCACCATCAACTTATCGGCCTACCGCTGCAACGCAGCCGGCGGGTCGTGGTCGCAGCTGATTTTGTTCGCTCAAACCACGGCTGAGAGCAGCACGGTCGCGGAGCGCGAATGCGCTAGTCACGTGGTATTTTTTGTATTTCGCGGGCTTTCTTTTAAGCACGGAAAAGATGGTACGCGTAAAACTTTCTTTATCGCAAATGATGCCATGGGGGTTTCTGAAGACGCCCTCGAACTTTGGAACTCTCATTTCTCGCGTAAAGTCAATATTTATCAATTTAGTAAATTAATTCTAATTAACAAATTAGTTAATTACAAAAGAAAAAAATTCCTTGTAGTGCGCAAGATAGCTGTAAGGAATATTCAACTGATTTCACTCGCCTGCCTCAAATAGTGTGTTTTTTAACCCTTGGCTAAAGATAGCTGGGACACCCGGTATATATGACAGCCAAGCTATTTCAGCCGGCCGTAAAACCCCTCATCATGAATAGAATAGGTATGTGCCACAGAAATTGGGTAAATCCTACAACTCACCGCTGGTTCACTGCGAAGCGACGGCGGTCAGCCTAAAGCCCCGAGTACGTACAACGAAAGAAGACTAGAGGACGGAGAAGGCAACGGTGGTTACGAGAAGATCCCGAAGCTTTGGAAACCATACGTGAACGACGACGTGCCCGTAGATCTGAGGGTGGTGCGGACGCTAGGTCAGCGCGAGTTTCTGTCTCTGGACTTTGGACATCCTTGTGATGTCGGCGACTGTCTTTAGTTTAACTAGAACCTCCCTGCAATGAGATGCAACCTAGAAACAACATAGAATCATCTAGCTAAAGCCAAGCACCAACTTAGAAGCAACCTGGAAACAAGCTAGCATCCCCTAGGATAAGCCTAGCAACAACCTAGCAGCAACCAGATTAGACTTCAGAATGGTCCAGCTTCGCTGTTTCGAGCCTTGGGCGACGTAATGCAGGCTTCACCATTTTTTAGACGAAGCATGATGAATAAATCGTTCGCCTAGGATATCAACAAAAATTGAAGTATGACTAGTTCATGCAACAATCAAAATGTAAGAATAATACAATTATATGAAAAGGCAATCGGCTACTGAGAGAATTCGGAAGAACGAAAATTTATTTTTAGTACATTAGCCATGAATACTTGTTTAACTAAGAAATTCGCATGTGGCTAAGTAGAACAGGTTCCTACTGATTGTTTGCTATTGGCCAAAATGGTGGTGGGTAAATAAATGTAAATATTATGTCAAAGGCAGGGCAAAGTGAAATTTGCATTGTCTCCACGAGCACGCTAACAGCTAAGCAGGGATGGGTGTCACGAGAAAAAAGAAGTTACGTCACGCGCACGTCAAGACTTTGAGCACTTTCTTTTCTTTCCTTTTTTTTCTTCTTCATACGAGCGGTTGCTTTAAGTGGGATCACAAGCGAGCGCGCGAGCACGTCGTGCCATGCTGTGGCGGTCACGGAAGAAGAAAACGTTATTTTGAGGGAAGGGGTAGAAAAGGGGGTACTCCGGAGCATGTTGGTTGGGGCCCCAAGTCCAGGGCCCCACTGCACTCTAAGCCGCAAAGGGCGAAAAGGGGTCTGTGGTTCGTCCTTTTGGGGGGTAACTGCGTTGCCACAACCATTACTCCCCAAAGGATGAACGATTCGTCCTTTAGGGAGTAACTGTGAGGGGACGATCTGTTAGTCCTCAGTAGTTTTGAGGGACGAAATGTTGGGGTGTAAAGTTACCCCTTTGTGGGAGTAACTGATTTCTTCCTCTTTTTGCCTGGTAACTGCGTAGGGACGAACTGTTACCCCTGGTGGGACTAACAGTTGCTCCTTCTCGATAAAAAAAAATCAATTTATTACAGTTTCTGGTTGAATTACCGAGAATTTGGAGGTTGACTTATGCATTTCATGACGTATACAATCAATACACAGAAGTAAATTCAGAAGTAAACTACAGAAAATTCCCAACCAACACACAGGATTCGAACTCGCGACCATTGAATCAGCAGCAACGTACGCTAGCCACTATATCATGCCCCCGTACACAGCAGAATGAAAATTACCGGGGTTATATATGTAGGCACCGTTTGGACAGTGCGCATTCTGACATGTTCTTCAAAGTGGCAAGATTCCTTATATTAGGCTTCAGCCTTCAGTCTTTCGCAAGCAACCATTCGGTTTTGCCGTTCGTGAAAATGTGAAATGCGCTGGATTGGTTTTTCTGCGAGCGAATTTGAGCGCTTGGTGAATGTATGTATATATAAATGTTCCCATATATGCTCCTGTCGCTGTGTCAAGCTTGCTTGCTTGCTGCTTAGTGTACAGAACGCTGTTGGCTATATCGTTCAGCGAAAATGTCTGTTTAGTGTCAGAAAAACGAAAACGTCTAACGAAGCAACGAAGTTTATTGAACGACTCGTGTCAATTCTGCAGCATCGTACACATAAATTAAACAACTTTGTTGAATACAGGAGATAGGATGGCTTCCCTGCATCCTAGGAGAAGCAATGAAAAGTGCAATGTTTTATTCGAATGGATGCTGTCCAGCCGACTTCAGGAAGTGCAACAGCACCATCGACAGCTGCTGAGAGCGTGTTCGTAGCCGCAAGACGTTGAAGACGTTTCTCGGGAGGCGCAACGCTCTCATTCATCGATTCCCTGAAAAAGTAAATGCAGAATCATTCATTATTTCCCGCAGAAGTGTGCGTGCACTTGTAGCTGCATCACACGGCGTCTGTTAGAAATGCCGCATGCCTAAAAATAAGACGAAAACTGCTCTTTCACTGAACCTGTCATAATGCAATCGAACAGTTCAAAATGTGTTGTGAAGCTCAAGAAACCCGTTCTGGATTTTAACGTTTCAAGCTTTCACAGGGACACGCTTGTGGGCCCACTTATTTATCAATAAAGATTGCGCTTCATTTGAGAAAGAGAAAAACTATGATTCTTAGCGTCGCTACAAATGAGCAATGTCGCCGATGCGGTCGCCGACTGCCTGTGTTAGTGGTGCTAAACCTTTACTACGGACGTTCAGCGCAAAAAAAAAAAAAAAAAAAAAAAAAAAAAAAACACAGAGCCACAAGAAAGAGACGCAGACAACACAAGCGCGCAACACGAACGTCCGTAGTTATGCATCTTTACCAACCCGCCCAACTCGCCGCACTTGTCTAATCCTTTAGCTAGACGTGCAATTTTATCAGCCAATCTTCCCAAATGACTTGTTTACCTACCAATAGAAGACATTGAGCGGAGTTTACGTGAATGTTCTCTCAGAATGCCACGAAAACTTCTGATAAACAACGCTTATTTGTGCAGCGCTGAAAAAAACTTGAACAGCTGTACTTGCTGCAGCTAATGTCCTTCTCTGAGGTTACCATGTTTCGATGGCCCAGCCACCATGTTTGTAGTTCTATAGCAGGCGGAACAGCACTCACGTCATCAACTATGAGTGTTTAATTCGCGAAGAACGTGAATGTTAAATAAGCGGTCAGCGTTACATAACAGCAGCACACAGCTAAAATCACGTTGAGTGATCGCAGCCTTGTTTACACTCACCTTTTAGGCGATATCCAGTCGGCGCGTAGCATTTCGATGGCGTAACACTTCATTCCAGTAGCGGACCACGTTTACCACAGCGCGAAGAGCATTCAGTGCACCACAAGTGCCAGCAATCACAACCACGAAACGAGAAGACATCCACAACACACCGCTGCACCATCAAGGGTTAGCTTGCCGCGAGAACACCACGCCGCGCATGGATACAGCTTGGGCGCGTGCACATTTTTTTTTTTTTGGGGGGGGGAGGGGGGGGGGAGCTTTCTTACATTTGCTTATTATTATGCCATATAAACGATATTTCCTTACTCCTGCCGTAGTTGCCGTAGTTGTCATGGCCGTGTACACTAAAACAAACTGTTAACAGTTGATTTCTTTAGCGGACTATTTCCTTACGCGCACGCTGACCATTCGTTCGAGGCCGCCGTTGCGCGGGGAAGTTCCATGGGAGTAAACGTTGCTCCCTCTGGCCTAACCGTTCCTCCATCACTTTGCACACGGCACCCTCGTCTTGCAGTTGATCCCCCCCCGCGGACTAACTGTTCGTCGCAGGGACGAAATGCAGCAGTTACTCCCATTTCCGTCCTTTGCGGCTTAGAGTGTGGCTTGCGCCGCTCGCGTAACATGACTCGGGTGCGCTTATAGCACTTCTGGGTCCGAGCTGGCGAGGTGTGCCTCTCACTGCTCCAAACTGCTTGCAATGTTTTTGCCTAAAAATGAGCTATCACGTGATTTATTCACGTACAAGCGTCAACGAACGACGGGGAACGTCAAGGAACCGAAATCCAGGCAAGCGCAAGCTCGGGTCGCGTGGCTACCACTAACGCTGTGGCTTGCTTTCATGGCTGCTTCATCGTCGTCTCCCATTGTTCATTACATTGGCCCCCCGGTGAAGAGCGTAGCCATCCTGGCGACTTAAGGCGTAGTCAGTATAGCGGGGTCATAGTAGGGCTTGAGGCGACTCACATGTACGATTTCTCTACCTCGACGACGTAAGTCTTCGGACGGTGTCAAAGGTTCAACCTCATAGTTGACTGGTGACGTGCGGTTTAGAATGCGGTAGGGTCCGTGGTATCGGGCCAGCAATTTCGACGAAAGGCCAGGAGTGTTCGACGGAACCCAAAGCCAAACGAGTGCACCAGTCGTGAAAATAGGGAGAGGTCGGTCGGTGTCGTGCCTTAGCTTCTGGTGGCCTTGGTCCTCGGTTGTCAGCGAACGGGCCAATTTTCTGCAATCTTCGGCGTATCTGGCAACATCGGAAATTGCAGTGTATTCGGATGAGTCGGACTTGTAAGGAAGCATAGTGTCCAGTGTGCATGATGGTTCGCGTCCGTATAACAGAAAGAAAGGCGAAAAACCTGTGGTCGCGTGCGTAGCGGTATTGTACGCGTACGTCACGAATGGAAGGACAGTGTCCCAATTGGTCTGGTCTGATGCGGTGTACATTGTCAGCATATCACCGAGAGTGCGATTAAATCGTTCAGTGAGGCCGTTCGTCTGCGGATGATATGCGGTCGTCATGCGATGAACGATGTTGCACTGGACGAGCAAGGCTTGAATAGCGTCAGACAGGAAAACACGCCCCCTGTCGCTCAAAAGTTCACGGGGAGCACCGTGGCGAAGGACAAAGTTGCGTAGGATGAAAAACGCAACTTCTCTTGCGGTTGCGGTGGGCAGTGCGGCTGTTTCTGCGTAACGCGTGAGGTGGTCCACGCCGACAATTATCCACCTATTTTCAGAAGAAGTCGAGGGGAGCGGTCCGTATAAGTCGATACCGACGCGGTCAAATGGACGCGCTGGACAAGGCAGAGGCTGAAGTGTACCGGCTGGGCGTTGAGGTGGCACTTTGCGCCGCTGACAGGCTATACAAGCACGTACGTACTTGCACACAAATGTATACATGCCGCGCCAGTAGTATCGCTGACGCAGGCGGTTGTAGGTCTTGAGAGCGCCGGCGTGAGCGCTTTGCGGGTCGTTGTGGAAAGCAGCACATATTTCCGTGCGCATGTGGCGGGGTATCACTAGTAGCCACCTACGACCATCAGACGCGTAATTCCGCCTATAGAGGAGGTTGTCTCGAATAGCGAAATGCGTGGCTTGACGGCGGATAGTTCTTGAGGCCGGATGAGCTAATGAATCAGTAAGAAAGTCGAAGAGTTGGGAAATCCACGCATCTTTGCGTTGCTCCGATGACATGTGGGCGAAGTCAATTGGTGTCAAAACAGCTGAAAAAGCCGACGAGGAAGCTGTGTCAGCCGATAGCGGCGAGCGGGATAGGGCATCAGCGTCGGAGTGCTTGCGGCCGGATCGGTACACAACACGAATGTCGTATTCCTGCAGGCGAAGCGCCCAACGACCGAGGCGTCCCGACGGATCTTTCAGCGACGATAGCCAACATAGAGCGTGGTGGTCCGTGACGACTTCGAAAGGACGGCCATAAAGGTACGGGCGGAACTTGGCCAAAGCCCAGATAATGGCGAGGCACTCTTTCTCAGTGACGGAATAATTAGACTCGGCTTTCTTGAGGGTTCGACTCGCGTAAGCGACCACGTATTCTTCGTATCCTGGTTTTCGTTGAGCCAATACCGCTCCAAGACCGACACCGCTGGCGTCAGTATGGATCTCCGTAGGCGCATCAGGGTCAAAGTGACGAAGTATCGGAGGCGATGTTAATAA
>JALIZH010023176.1:0-22189 GCA_030522465.1 Rhipicephalus appendiculatus
TGCGTTGTCACGGACACGTAAACCTAATCGTAATTACAACACTTATTTCAAGAAGCTTAGAAGTATTCTGCTTATTATTCTACTTATAAGATTATATGCTACCAGCGCGTGGAAGAGAACATATCTGTTCGCTCTGGTTTTCCTTTCTCCAGCCCGCATAGCCATCACTGCAACACATATGCATATAAAGTGGCATCAAAACACCTTTCGAAAACACGTTTCCGAACAATCACTCCATTTATCGCATCGAAATCGCTGTTTGGCGAGCTTACTATGTGCGCAGCAAACAGCGCGCACGCGCACAGACATACGGAAGGAATGTTCAAAGTGGTTCTATGAGGCTGTGCGCCTTCAAGCTGGCGCCATCAGGAAGCTTAAGAGTGTGGTCATGGAGACTTCTTGTCGCGCTTGGCCTTGCTCCCGCTCTTCCAGAACGACTGCCGCTCGGAGTGGGCACCCTTGATGACGCTCTTTATGGCCAACGGGCTGTTGGTGCTCCGGGCCTTCTGGGTGACGGGACTTGCCTGGCCGGAGGCAGCAGTGGACGCCGGGTTTCTAGGCGACGATGGCGGCAGAAGCTGTGGCCCTGATTTGGAACCCTCGGCCCGCTTTGATTGCTCAGCTTCCTTGGCAGCCTCGTCGAATGCGTGTTTTGTGATCATGTTCAGGGTCTGCGATAGATAGCGAGCCAGAGAAACGTCGCATAAGCAAGCTGGACGTGCCGAGAAGGCTGTACAAGAAAAATGTACCGTGAAACTGCTGCAACCGTCATATCCTTCCTCGTCGCACCACATTAATATTCTCGAACTATCTCGTTTGTTCTATGAAACCCTCCCAGTGTGGTGACGAGCCGGATAGAGGGACATGGGGATTTGAGGCTAGTAATGTGGCTACCTTTTGCAACCCATAAAAGAGCATAGCGCGGCGGAAGGGGGGAGTGGAACGAGGGAGAGAAGGATAGATCAGTAGCAGCACTACCGAGCGGGAAATCTGGAAAGAGAAAATGCCCCCCCACCTCCCCGATGGGAATCGTGAGGAAATGCGAATGCATTTCGCGCGCGCTTCACTCCATTTATATACGGTGGTTGTGGTTCGAAGAAGGAAAAGGCGCCTAATTTCGGCAGCCCAGTCGGGAGTACGGCGCAGCGGCTGTTTTTTTTCTTTTATATATATATATATATATATATATATATATATATATATATATATATATATATATATATATATATATATATATATATATATATATATATATATATATATACGTGCGAGCGAGCGGACGGGAGAGTGGGGAGCAGGGAGGAGAGAGAGCGAACGGTGAGAGAAGGAGCGGCGAAGCACTGCGCCTACTTTCTGCTACACTCTCTCCACACACGCGGGAGCTCCGCCGAGCTCCTGCGATGCGAGCGCCCTCACACACCAGAGCGCGCTCCTCCTCTCCACTCACTCTCCGCTACTCCGCTGCACCACCTGCTCCGGTTGCTAGGGGCGAGGGATAAGCGCGCGCGCCCGCAGCTGTTGCTATGGGAGAGAGAGTGAGAGTGGAGAGATGCGGACACCGACGCCTGACATAGCCCGACTAAGGAAATGCATTCGCATTTAAAACAGGCACGCACCTGGCGGCACTGGGAAACGAATCCCAATACCTTCGTTTACTAGAGGCAGACACTCTTCAAATTCACCAACCGCAGCAGTGCGGGAAAGAGTCACACTCAGCGCATGGCAGGAACAAGCTACGACAATGACAATTTCTAAAAGGCTTCCTTGAACTTCCTTCAATGCCGCCACTTCCTCACCGGCGGGAAAAGCTGCTCGCCTTTGTTGGCTTTCTACACCTGTTACATCGCCAATGGACCCTGATCTCCATGAGGCGTAACAAAGCAAAACACAAACAGAACTAAGATGAAAACACAGCACTTGTCGATCTGTATCTTGTTAAAGCAGAAATTTGGGCTAGTTGGTTTTTACTTAAATACGTAATATAGCGGAATAGAACAAGGACAGAGGAAGATGTACTACACCGGACGACCACTAGTAAAGAGAAAGGAGGAACAGGGGCCCATAAAATTAGGTGTGACAGTTAAAGCTGAAATTTGGGCTCGTTGGTTTTCACTTAAATACGTAATATAGCGGAACAAAACGAGGACACAGAAAGATGCACACAGGACGACCGCTAGACATTTGCAAAGCCTCTCCCCTAACCGTGGTGGTACGCACCACTGCCTTACAGAATGGCGACGTTTACCGACAGTGTTCAGCTCTCAATTTGTCAAGTTTTTGGGACGGACCCTCGTCTCAGTGGCGGTGACGCGCCACTCAACGGACTCAGCGGCGCGTTACAAGGATACCACGACTCGAATACCCTCTCTGGACGAAAACCGCTTCAGTGGCAGTACTGTATACGAGCATCAAGACAGCATAAGTAAGACCTAACGATAAAATTGGTACATTTTACATGGATTTGTATAGGAAGGTTTAACGAAGTCTGCCCATATCTGAAATGCTTTCCTGTGTTCTTTTTGTATTGTGCTTTTCAGAAGCGGATGTTTCCTAATTTCCCGAGGAAACCGCTGATCCTTTGCGGTGACACAGGGGGAAGAGCGACTGCAAGCCGCAGTAGCGGTGTTTGCAGGGAAGCACAGAGAAATATCATCGCAGAGGTCAGAATTTAAAGCTTATTGCACGAGCTTTGTTGTAGGAGCGTGTAAGTTGTCTAGCATAAAAGAACGAATTCCGGAAGTAATAGCAAATAGAAAGGCTGACAGCCCAGGGCGCACGTACCTCTGCGACCCCCCAATACCTTGTAATTGCCTCCCCCCCTTTACGTTCACTGTATCTTGCGAAGGAGATCGCGGAAGTGGTTCGGAAGGAAGCGCACAGGACAGGACAGACCGACTTTCTTGAAAAACGCTCTCGTCACAATCACGGCACGCCTTTGGCTCCTTGTAACCTAGCCTATCTTGAATTACAAAATAAAGGTCGCTCGTACCCAGGTCGTTAGTCCACGCGTTTGTGGTCGCCGCGAATGGCCGCTTTGTCAAATCGACTGCGAGAATAATCTTCAGCGCACTTTGCACTCTTTCTTTGGCGTATGCCGGCAGTTCAACAGCGCGTCTCAGTGCCGAATGCCTCACCTCGAAGAATTTCTCCCAGGCAGTGATGGCGGCGGGCTTCATGGCCGATCTGTTGCCCTCGATCATCTGGCTTAACGCGGCCGAGAAGAAGCCTTCAAAGTGGTCCGCCTGGACTCCTTCGCGGCGGGCGTGTTCGACCGCGTTCTGACGCGCCACCGCCAAAAGGTCTTCGTAGTCGTCAAGCGAGTTGACGATGGCGGTCAGCTGGTGACCAACCGCTTGGCCGAACGCCCGGAACTTGGCGCCGTCGCGAAGCACGCGCAGTTCACGACCCTTGAACTTGGGGAACAGCTTCTGGTATTCTGGGTGCTCAGTGAACATGGCCAGCAGCAGGAGGCTGCCGAAGTCCGGGTGCTTGCGGCAGAACGTGTTCCAGGTGGTCTGCACCAGCTTGTTTTCGCTCCTCGTCATGCCCGTCCGCTTGTTCACCGGTTCCTTGGCCCAGCAGTTGCCCATGACTGTTTCGTGGATTCACCTGGCTGGTGGGACGTCGAAGTCGTTCTTGTCGATCAGTTGAAGGCTCGTGGCACGTACGCCCTTAACGGGAAAACTGACCGATAACTCAGTGGTTAGGAGAAATCAAGGATTGGTCGCTTGCTTCATCTGCTTCTTCGTCTCGGCCGTCGAAAATATGGTTTTGATGATTATTATGTATTTTTCGTGGCGCGTACCTGCTAATAGGTACGAATTATTATGTCAAGTGAGACAAGAAGCTTCATGTGCTCAAGGGGCAGAAAGTTATCGAGAGAGAGGTGGACAGATTCGGATAATAAATATATACGGGGTGTTTTTTTTTTGTTTTAGTTTTTTTTCAATCAATACAGATTTCATTATAAAAGTAGTGTGACAGTAACGATCTTGTCTTTTTCGCACACGAACTCTACGTCGAGGCGGAAAGACATGCCCTAGGTAACGTGACACTGTTGTGAGTAATTAACAGGAACTCGTTAATTAACTTTTGGATTATTGACTTGAGGGCAAGTGTTTATTTTACAAAGTTGTAGCGCCTGCCAGTTTATGGCATACCTATTTTTTAGAAATCGAAAAAAGTTGCGTGTACTTCGAGATATTCGTCATCGAACTTGAAGGGCAAAATCAAAACTGATCGCGCCCAGCGCACGCCAAGAGCGGTTGAACACAGGCATGACACGTGACAGGGAAGTGAGGAAGTTGGAATGAAGGCGCGCCAAAGCGGAATCTGGTCAGAAAAATCGGCAAGCATTCTGAAATACGCTATCAGACAGCCTAATGTTTGCGTGCCATGGGTGGTGCGTATCTGTTTCTTTCTATTAGAAGCGCGAAAACCTGTTTCGGCTGTCTGCATGAAGAAGCGCTTGAGTACACTGTAGAAGCGCTGCAGTGGCCACCCCGGTGTTATGGGGGCTAGAGAGGGAGGTGTCAGCAGTGGCGTAGCCAGGGGTGGCACACCGGGCACGTGGCCCCCCCCCCCCTCCCCCCCCCCCCCATAATTTTATTTCGCCATGGCATACAGAGTGAAAATTGACCATTTCAAGGAGGTGCCCCTCCCGAAATCAAAGCGGTGCCCCCCCCCCCCCCCCCCCCGAAAAAAATTTCTGGCTACGCCCCTGGGTGTCAGCATCGGCCTGGGCTGCGCCGTGCAAGTCGGTGCGGCACTTTTTCATGATGACGACAGGTGGCGCGTCGTCGTCTGCGAGAGCCTTTGCGCTGCCTAGCGCTGCCCGAACTGCATGAACAGTGCTGGGGCGGATGCAAGAGGCTGCGAGCGCGTTCCACCAGTCATGCCAGTCACCGAGACACGACGCATCCGCGCGTCTGGATCGCGCGGGCGGCGCGGGTGCGCAGTCGTCGCGCGTCTGCAGAAACGCGTTCCTCGGCTCTCTGTGCACACGTGCATCTCTTGGCCGTTCAGTAACTGCGCTGATGCGGCGGCGCTGCTGTCGGCTCCGCGAGCCCATTCGTGCCGCCGAATCATGAAAAAATGCTGCCTCTCCGGCGCGCCGTTGCTCACACCTCCCCCCTCTAGCCACCGTACCGGTGTTTTATGCTTCCCAGACAAACAAAAGGTTGCTATTCCACTTTTCCTGTGCACAGTTCGACAGAAAGAGATAAGCACGAAACACCATAGAGTTTCCTATAAATACACTAGAGGGGAACTCTGGCGCTAGTGTCGATGGGGGCTGCAACACACGGCGCTTCAGCCAGCATGGGAATCATGGGTAGTACACAAATTTGCCTAGTCTTGCCTAGTCTTCGTTCTTTTGGCTGCGTATGGCCCGAATTCGCTTTGCCGCAATACAAAGTTCAACAAAGGTTTAGCAGTTACGCTTCACCACCTTCACCTTTTTTAGGCTCACGATTCAAATATGCTCACGAAGTTCACAACGGTCCATCCTTTTATCCGAAACTGAACCGAAAACGCACCAATAAACAAAGCCACAACTGCGTTTGAAGCCGGGAAGCACGAAGACTAGGCAAATCCGTGTACTACCCATCATTCCCATGGTGGCTGAACGATCGCAGCGCCAGAGTCCCCTCTAGTTAATTTTAGGAAACTCTATGCGAAACACTACGCGCAAAAGTAAGGCGATGCACCGGCACAATTAAGATGACTTGCAGCTTTTCACGAAAACATGTGGTCGCGGCGCGCCGTCACTCTAATTTTGTCACTCCCATGTGACTTGTATTTCCGGTCTGACGTAGAATAACGGTCGTGCTTCGTGCGTGCCTTGCGTGATCTGTTTCGATTTCGCCCGTCAAGTTCGATGATGAATATCGCGAACTACGTGCAACGTTTGCGATTTCAAAGAAAGCTAGGTATGCCATAAATTTGCACGCGCTACAGCTTTGTTATATAAACGCTTGCCCTGAAGTCAATAACTGAAAAGATAGTTAATGAGTGTTCGTTAATTAATCGCAACAGTGTCATGCCAACTGCGGCAAAGTATTTCCGTCTCGACGTGTAGTTCGTATGCGAAAACGACAGCAGCCTTACTGTCACAGGATTTTACAGCGAAAGCTGTTATGAGATAACAACAAGGGTCGTTGCTGCACCGTAGTTGGCCGCCGCCGCCGCTGCCGCTGCCGACGGTGTCCGTAACCAATATCGCCAGAAATAAGAAAAAAAAAACTATATAAAATATCCGCGGAGTGAATGATGATGCGTGGGTGAAGCTCCGGAGGTACATCATCAAAGACGTGATGGCGGTTGGTTGCATGTGGTCAAACGATATGCATGTGAGACCATATCGCGATGCCATATTGTCACGTGGGTGTGACGTCGACGAAGGCAGCAGGCGACGTGTCCAAGATGAAACTGTTTATTAGGCCGAACTTGTGGCCGGTAAACGGAAAGTAAGATTACAGCGATACACGCTGGCACTGATAGCGGCGAACAGAGCGTCGACCGTCGATCAACTGAACTTCGTTGGAACGCGCCGGCTTTTTATAAATCACGCGTCGAACATTCTAGCCTTATCCCTAGTCGTCGCGCAGGCTCTGGAATAATCTTGAGTGTTACCGTCTTGCGTGCAATCTTAACAAAACGATCTAGTACAACCGAGAAGCTTCTGGAACAATAAGGCGCGGTCTGCGCCGAGCACTGCTGATAGTCTTTGTGGGCGGAAACCGAATACAGTAAAAGAAAGGCGCGTGGCAATGCCCCCCTTCTGAAAAGGCATCGTCCCGATGCTTAGAACAGAACACATGGGAAAAAATACATGCAATAATAAATAACGACAATAAATCAAGAAAGTTGAATAAACAATACGCACAAGCAAGAAAGTCCAATGAAAAAAAAGAAAAGTACAGTCCTTAGGTTCACTACCGCGCGTAAAACGGCTTGAGGCGCACGACATGGACGACTTCAGGTCGCGCACGGCGCCGTTGAGAGTTCGAAATGCCGTCGGGCACGACCTCGTAGTCGAGTGTGCCGAGACGTCGAAGCACCCTATACGGTCCGAAGTATCGTCGCAGAAGTTTTTCGCTAAGTCCACATCGTCGTATGGGCGTCCACACCCAAACGCGGTCGCCGGGCTGGTATTCCACGAAGCGTCGTCGAATATTGTAGCGGCGGCTGTCAGTCGTCTGCTGATTCTTGATCCGCAGGCGGGCGAGCTGTCGTGCTTCTTCGGCGCGCTGTAGGTAGGCGGTCACGTCGATGTTTTCCTCGTCGGTCACGTTTGGTAACATGGCGTCGAGCGTCGTTGCCGGGCTCCGTCCGTAGACCAACTTGTATGGCGTCATCTGCGTCGTTTCTTGCACGGCCGTGTTGTATGCGAAGGTCACATACGGAAGGATGGCGTCCCACGTCTTGTGTTCGACGTCGACGTACATGGCCAGCATGTCGGCGATGGTCTTATTTAGACGCTCGGTCAGGCCGTTGGTCTGTGGGTGGTACGCGGTGGTCCGGCGGTGACTTGTGTGGCTGTATCCCAAGATCGCCTGGGTTAGGTCAGCCGTAAACGCCGTGCCTCTGTCGGTGATGAGAACCTCTGGGGCGCCGTGTCGAAGGACGATGTTCTCAACGAAGAACTTGGCTACCTCGGCGGCACTGCCTTTGGGCAGGGCTTTTGTTTCGGCGTAGCGGGTGAGGTAGTCGGTGGCTACGACGATCCATTTGTTTCCGCAAGTCGACGTTGGGAACGGCCCCAGGAGGTCCATCCCGATCTGCTGGAACGGTCGCCGAGGAGGCTCGATCGGCTGAAGGAAGCCTGCTGGTCTTGTTGGCGGTGTCTTCCGTCGCTGACAGTCTCGGCACGTCCTTACGTAGCGGGCGACGTCGGCGGCAAGGCGCGGCCAGTAGTACTTTTCCTGTACTCTTGCGATCGTGCGGGAAACACCGAGATGTCCAGCCGTCGGGTCGTCGTGTAGGGCCTGGAGGACTTCTGGTCTCATTGCTGATGGAACCACGAGAAGGTGTTTGGCTCGAAGGGGGCGCGAAGTTCTTCTTTAGGAGGACTCCGTTTCGCAGGAAGAACGACGCCAGTCCTCTCTTGAATACCTTAGGAACAGTGGCGCTCTTGCCCTCGAGGTATTCGATAAGGCTCCTGAGTTCTGGGTCCGTTCGCTGTCGCTCGGCGAAGTCATCGGCACTTATGGTTCCCAGGAAGCCGTCATCATCCTGGTCGTCCAGCGGCGGTGGGTCGACGGGGGCACGAGACAGGCAGTCGGCGTCAGAGTGTTTTCTTCCGGACTTGTAAACGACGGTAATGTCGAATTCTTGAAGTCTCAGGCTCCACCGTGCGAGGCGACCAGAAGGGTCTTTCAAGTTAGCTAGCCAACACAAGGCGTGGTGGTCGCTCACAACTTTGAAGGGCCTGCCGTAAAGGTAGGGGCGAAACTTTGATGTAGCCCAGATGATGGCAAGGCACTCCTTTTCTGTTGTGGAGTAGTTGGCCTCTGCCTTTGATAGCGACCGGCTAGCATAACTGATAACCCTTTCCAGTCCGTCCGTCCTCTGCACAAGGACGGCGCCGAGTCCTACGCTGCTCGCGTCGGTGTGCACTTCTGTTTCGGCGTGTTCGTCGAAATGTCCAAGTAACGGAGGCGTTTGCAGGCGTCGTTTTAGTTCTTGAAATGCTTCCTCCTGCGGCGTTTCCCACTTGAACTCGACGTCGGTCCTGGTGAGGTTAGTGAGAGGCTCGGCGATGCGTGCGAAGTTTTTAACGAACCGCCTGTAATAGGCACACAAGCCGAGAAATCGGCGCACGGCCTTCTTGTCGCTGGGTGGCGGGAAAGCAGCGATGGCGGTTGTCTTTTGTGGGTCGGGGCGTACTCCGGATTTGCTTATCACGTGGCCCAAGAACAAAAAGTTCTTCGTACGCGAAGCGGCACTTCTCTGGCTTGAGGGAGAGTCCGGAGGTCTTGATTGCTTGAAGTACAGCTTCAAGGCGCCGGAGGTGTTCGTCGAAGTTTGAGGAAAACACAACGACGTCGTCCAAGTACACAAGACAAGTCTGCCACTTCAAGCCTGCCAGTACGGTATCCATTACACGTTGGAACGTCGCAGGCGCCGAGCAAAGACCGAAGGGCATTACCTTGAACTCGAAGAGGCCGTCTGGTGTGATAAAGGCAGTCTTCTCTCGGTCTCTCTCGTCGACATCGATTTGCCAGTAGCCTGTCTTGAGGTCCATCGACGAAAAGTACTTTGCGTTGTGGAGTCGATCCAGGGCGTCGTCTATCCGTGGGAGGGGGGTACACGTCCTTCTTCGTGATCTTGTTCAGGCGACGGTAGTCGACGCAGAAACGTAGCGTCCCGTCCTTCTTCTTCACCAACACCACGGGAGACGCCCAGGGACTCTTGGACGGCTGGATTATGTCGTCGCGTAGCATTTCGTCGACTTGCTTCTTTACGGCTTCGCGTTCTCGCGTCGAAATTCGATACGGGCTCTGACGGACTGGTCGGGCACTTTCTTCAGTTATGATACGATGCTTGGCGACTGGGGTCTGTCGAATTCTTGACGACGACGAAAAGCAATCCCTGTATTGCCGGAGCAGGGTTTTGAGCTGTCCTTGTTTATGCGTCGGCAGGCTCGGATTTACGTCGAAAGCTAGTTGATGAGCTTGGTTCGTCGTAGCGTGTTCGGCAGACTCGGCGAGGGCGAGGGCAGTGCTGGCTTCCACAAATTCTTCGACGTAGGCGACCGTCGTGCCTTTGCTCACGTGCTTGTATTCGTTGCTGAAGTTCGTTAGCATCACTGTTGCTTTCCCTTCACGCAACTCGGCAATGCCTCTTGCGACGCAAATCTGACGGTTTACAAGCAGGTGCTGATCGCCCTCGATGACGCCTTCGAAGTCTACGGGTTTTTCGGTGCCGACGGAAATGATGACGCTGGAGAGCGGAGGAACGGTCACCTGCTCTTCTATAACATTCAACGCATGGTTCCTTGGCGTCGCGTGGGGCGGGAGCGCTTTGTCTGAGGTTAGTGTTATCGACTCAGACCTCAGGTCGATGACGGCGCCGTTGTCACTTAGGAAGTCCATTCCAAGTATCACATCCCTGGAGCAGTTTTGTAGAATTACAAAGCTCGCAGGATAAGTCCGGCTATTGATGGTGACTCTCGCCGTGCAGACTCCAATTGGCGTTATCAGGTGACCTCCAGCTGTCCGGATTTCGGGTCCACTCCAAGCGGTCTTTACTTTCTTCAGCTTGGTGGCGAATGGCCCACTGACGACGGAATAGTCGGCCCCAGTGTCGACGAGAGCGGTGACGTTGTGGCCGTCGATGAGAACGTCGAGGTCGCTAGTCCGTCGCCTTGCGTTGCGGTTAGCTCGCGGTGTCGGGTCACGGCTGCGTCGATTTGTTGCGCTGCTTCCATCATGCTGCGTCGTCAGGTCTAGCTCGGTCCGCGAGGTTTCGTCGGCAGGGCTCTGTCTGCTTCGCGTCGTGTTCAGCAGGTGTCGTCGCGGCGTCGTCGTCGGCTTCGGCGGAGGATCTTCGGTAGTTCGACGTACAGCAACCGCACCTCCATCGGTTGCTGCCCTTAGTTTTCCGGGTACGGGCTCGGAGATCGGCCCCGAGCCGGACTGGTGTACTGCCTGCGATGCGGTGAGGTGTAGCGGCCTGGCGACGGTGAACGGGAAGGTCGTCGGGGTGTCCACTGCGCTCCTGTGAGGTAGTCGGCGATGTCACGAGGTCGTTCGCCAGGCTGCGGACGCGGCGCATTTACGGCGAAACCACGCAGTCCCATCTCCCGGTACTGGCAGCGGCGGTACGTGTGCCCGGCTTCACCGCAGTGGTAGCATAGCGGGCGGTGGTCAGGGGCGCGCCAAACGTCGGTCTTCCTCGGAGGGTAGCGCTGGCTGGCAGGTGGGCGGTATGGCGCCGGTGGCAGTGGGGGCGGAGTCTTGCGGCGGTACTGCGGCGGTGTGGTGTCTTGACGGGGGCGTGGAGCGGGAGCGTAGCGTCGGGCTGTAGCAGCGTAGCTCATGGCTTGCGGCTGAGGCTGTTGCGACTCAGGGGCACCCAACGACTGCTGGATTTCCTCTCGAACAATATCTGCGATCGAGGAAACCTGCGGCTGGGATGACGGGAACATTCGACGAAGCCCTCCTCGCGCACTACGGCCCTTATGGTCTCGCGCAGGTCATCTGAGCAGAGGGACTGAATGTCGGCGTAGCCTGTCGTCGAGCGGCGATTGAATTGCCGGGTGCGCATCTCCAGTGTCTTCTCGATTGTGGTTGCCTCTGTCAGGAATTCATGGACGGTCTTGGGTGGGTTCCTCATCAGTCCCGCGAAGAGCTCCTGCTTGACCCCCTCGCATGAGGAAACGGACCTTCTTCTGCTCGGTCATGTCAGGGTCGGTGTGTCGGAAAAGTCGTGTCATCTCTTCGGTGAAGATTGTCACGTTTTCATTCGGGAGCTGGACCCGTGTTTCTAGTAAAGCGGCGGCCCTTTCTTTACGTACGACGCTTGCGAACGTCTCCAGGAAAGCGCTGCGGAACAGGTCCCATGTTCGAAGTGTGGACTCCCGGTTCTCGAACCAGGTCCTTGCCGCGTCTTCTAGGTAGAAGTAGGCACGGCGCAGTTTTTCGTCGGTGTCCCAGTTGTTGAAGGTGGCGACACGTTCGTAAGTCTCTAGCCAGGTTTCGGGGTCCTCAGTTGGTGATCCATGAAAAGTCGGTGGCTCTCTCGGTGGCTGGATAACGATGGTTGCAGGGGACACAGCGGCCGTCATCGTGCCTGTCGTCTTCGTCGCCGTAGCTTTCGGCTTGTCCGGTAGAAGTCCGTGCTGCGGGGGGAGTCCTTTTAGTCTGCGGCTGGCTCGACTGTCCGTGACGGGGTAGGTGTCTTCGTCCCGAGTTGGGCTGGGCTCACGGCTTGACGGGGGCGTCCGGTACATGAAAGAAGCAGCACCTCCACCAGATGTCACGTGGGTGTGACGTCGACGAAGGCAGCAGGCGACGTGTCCAAGATGAAACTGTTTATTAGGCCGAACTTGTGGCCGGTAAACGGAAAGTAAGATTACAGCGATACACGCTGGCACTGATAGCGGCGAACAGAGCGTCGACCGTCGATCAACTGAACTTCGTTGGAACGCGCCGGCTTTTATAAATCACGCGTCGAACATTCTAGCCTTATCCCTAGTCGTCGCGCAGGCTCTGGAATAATCTTGAGTGTTACCGTCTTGCGTGCAATCTTAACAAAACGATCTAGTACAACCGAGAAGCTTCTGGAACAATAAGGCGCGGTCTGCGCCGAGCACTGCTGATAGTCTTTGTGGGCGGAAACCGAATACAGTAAAAGAAAGGCGCGTGGCAATATGTTGTATGGAATCGCGATCGTCATCGTCATCATCAGCAGGTGGCTACTACATAGTGGGTACATTCCATGCCCCCACTATGATGACGCTGCCCTTATGGCAGCGTCATCCCCATGTGTTGTATGGCATCGCGATCGTCATCGTCATCAGCAGGTGGCTACTACATAGTGGGTACATTCCATGTCCCCCACTATGATGACGCTGCCCTTATGGCAGCGTCATCCCCATGTGTTGTATGGCATCGCGATCGTCATCGTCATCAGCAGGTGGCTACTACGTACTAGAGTTACTGTATATGCTACCTTTAGGTAGCAGAGTTGCGCATAGGCCCTCCATTATGTTCAACGGCTGTGCAGTGAAGCCGCTCGTCGCGCGCGCAGGAGACAAGTACGGCGCGATGTTCCAGTGCGGCCGACTTGCCGCAGAATTATTCGCACGCGCTGAGCAAGGTTCCACTTTTACAGCGAAGCTGTATATTGCTACAGCTTCTAACGGATCGCGACCGCGGACAAAACGACGCGAAGAACAACGGTTTTGCAGAATTCGGCCAATCCCGGGTGCAGTGCAGGGCTTGCAAAGCACGTGAAGTGTAATAAACGTGACGGAGTCAATGAAATTTGAATTAGGCGATTGAAAAGTTAGTTCATATGTGCCATAAGTGAATCGCAGGTATCGCGTCCACAGAGAATTTTACAGCGGTCGGTCGATTCCACCGTCACAGCTTTCAGATGAATGCTACGATCGAACAGCTCAAAAGTTCGCTTTTCTGCGCAGTACTTTGCAACGAAAAGCAGCGCGATTACTTTCAGCATGCACACGAGCTTTTCTCCCCTGGACGTAAGGCGAGAAATATTTCTCTTGAAGGGCGGTTGAAGGAAACTTCACGCACGTATGGTTGACAATAAGAATACATTTTGGTCGCCGATGCCAGCTGATCAGCGGCCGTCGACAAAATATTGCGCCTGCGGTTACGCTGGCGACCACTGACAAAGTGTCATTTCTCATTAACCATTATTCACCACTGCTTCACTGTTCAAAAAAAGTGGCGCAGAAAAGTAGCTTCAAGCTCATTCATGTGTAGCGCACAACTGTCAATACGACGTACTTTCGAACACTTCGCAAAGGTATGGAGCGGATAAACAAAGCACACACTCGACGAACGAACGCACGCTGAAACGCTCGACGATGGAACTGACGGAAACTAGTCGGCGCGGGCAGAGGACGCGCGGGCGCCGTCGGGCACGTAAAGTTGGCTTCGCCGCGCGGAATTGAACATTTGACGTCATTTTGCACCACGTGATGGCAGTCGACGAATAGCGGCGCGAGCGGTGGAAGGAAAAAGTTATGCGCAACTCTGCTACCTAAAGTTAGCATATACAGTAACTCTACTACATACAAGGGACGCGCGACCGACAGGCTAAGGAGCTTCGCCCCTTAAAATCAAGCCATACCCACGAAGTGAATGGTGATGAGTGGGCGAAGCTCGATCGTTTTCATCCATGGCAGAAAGAGAATGTGTGGTCTGGAACGCGCTTATACTTCATGGTCATCAGCGTCATCGTCATCACGTGTAGTGGGTACATTCCACCATACTGCGTCATCGTCATCTTTATCACGTGTAGTGGGTACATTCCACTGTACTGGAACGCGCGTATACTTCGTCGTTATCACGTGGAGTGGGTACATTCCACTATACTTGGCTATCTACCTACCTACTACTACTACTACAACTATGGAGGAGGGACAGACCCACATCCTTAGGAGCTTCGCCCCTAATAGAAAACTCCTATGGCAGAATGGGAATCGAACCCGGGACTTCTGCGTGACAGCCCAGCGCTCTACCACTGAGCTACGCCGCTGCATGAAACTGCGGTGCAAACTGACCCTATGCAGGCTTCATGTCGGGTAAGGAATCGCGTTAACGTGTGTTGTAAAGCGTTTTAGAACAGTAAAGCAAGAACCAGGCGTCACACAACGAGAATTGCGTAACGAGTGGGGGCGTTCAATGCTCCAACCCATTACAAAAGCCTCAGGCAAAATTCTTCATCATCGTCAGCCATAGCATCAACAAAGTGCACATAATGAGTTACAAGAGTGTAGCGGGTATCGCGCTTTTCTGAAGAAGGACGAATAATGGCATAGTAGACGCTTCCCCCTCTACACAAAAATTATGATGATTTATGGCGTAGTGGGTGCCATGCAAGTGCGCTTGTAGTAGTTGCCCCAAGAGTGTTTTAAAAAGGCCATAGAAAGGCCGGTCCCTCAGCTTTCGCTGTAGCTGTGATGCGCGTTCCGCGCAGGCCTGGCGGTTTTTATTTTAGGGGCGAAGCTCCTTAGGGTGTGGGTCTGTCCCCCTTCTGTAGTCGTAGTAGTAGTAGTAGCAGGTAGGTAGATAGGTAGCCACGTGTAGTGGAATGTACCCACTCCACGTGATAAAGATGACGATGACGCTGATGACCATGAAGTATAAGCGCGTTCCAGACCACACATTCTCTTTCTGCCATGGATGAAAACGATCGAGCTTCGCCCACTCACCATCACTCACATCGCGGATATGGCGTGATTTCTTTTATTTAAAATATGTATTGGTTAAAAAAAACAAAAAACACCCTGTACATATAAAATGTGATCGCGATGGATTGGCAATAGAGGAAACAAATAAAAGAAGGAAAAAAAACTAAAGGTTGTCATTTAAAGTCTAACGCAGCGAAGGAGACGCACCAAAAACGCAGTATAATCACCTCAATTGGTAACATTACTGGAATATTTATTGCTAATCGCATGTTTGCGCGTGAAACCTTGAGGAACCTTCTTTTCTGATTGGAACATATGCATCAGGGTAAGAATAAATGGATTATGTTCACAATCTGATTGCAAAATGGCTTTATTGCTGCTCGTATCGTTTCGTTTTGCTTTAGTGATGGCGCACACCAACTACATGTTCAGACAGGTTTCGGCTGGCAATGGAACGGAGATTCTGGAGTCGACAAAAAGATAAAGCAAAGAAATGAATGAAAAAAAAGACTGTTCACCGAGAACGGCGATGTGAAAATCGGGGGCAGCAGATAGGTCTTTTGATAATGCGATATCATCATCATCATCCGCCTGAGTACGCCCACTGCAGGGCAACGGCCTCTCCCATGTTCCGCCAATCAGCCCGGTCCTGTGCCCTTCTGCTGCCACGTTATATCTGCAAACTTCTTAATCTCATCTGCCCACCTAATTTCCTGTCTCCCCCCTCACGCGTTTGCCTTCTCTTGGAATCCAGTCACCTTACCCTTGATGACCAGCGGTTATCCTGCCGACGTTCTACGTGCCCGGCCCATATCCATTTTTTCTTCTTGATTTCAACTATGATATCCTTAATCCCCCGTTTGTTCCCTGACCCACTCTGCTCTCTTCCTGTCTCCTAAGGTTACACCTATCATTTTCCTTTCCACCGCTCACGGCGTCGTCCTCAATTTAAGTTGAACACTCTCTGTAAGTCTCCAGGTTTCTGCTCCGTAGGTAAGTACCGGTAAGATGCAGCTGTTATATACCTTCCTCTTCAGGGATAGTGGTAGACGATGCGATATACGAGGAAAGAAATTTTGAGAGACGTACATACATCGACACATGGACGGCGATGATAACTTTCTGCTGCAGCGGAGCGAATGGAAGGATTGCTCCCGACGGTGGGTGAAGCGTCGGAACAGACCTCTGGATTGAGTCGGCGTCGCTGACTCTGCGGCGAGGCAGCTCGTTTTGGAACTTCGGTAGAAGACGAACCAATTCTGTCGCATGCTTCGCTCATTATTCATAAAGTACTGTATCTGACGGCCTTGCATATAAAGAGAACTATTTGAGCAGCGTGAGTGGACCAGGCAATGTGTGACGCGCCGCTTTGCATTAGCGCTTGGGGGCGTTCCATAAAAGTTCCCACACACAAGCATCCTTTCACGTACCACATTAGTTCAGTTATGTTATTGGCAAGGTACCGATTTGGGCTAGCTGGTAGGGATATATTGTACGGTTGTCTGGGCAGTTCTTGAGAACGAAGGACTTGAAAAAACATACGCAAATGCTTGTGTCCTTCAGTTGAAAGTTCGTGCTTGTGCTTGTTTATTCGTGTCCATCGTTCTTAAGTGGTGCGCAAGTAACCGCACAATGGTATAGGCCAGGGGTCTCAAACACGCGGCCCGCGGGCCGCATGAGGCCCGCGAACCTGTGGCGTGCGGCCCGCGGGCCGCACATCGCTATGTTCGTCCCATATTTTTTTTATTTTCAGGATAAGTTCGTGAGCTACACAGGTATGACAGGTCTAAAGCATTGTTCTCGTGAGGCACTCCATGTGGTCACCATGTGTCGAAGCGTAACCGTGAAACAAGAACAGTATTTCAGAATCGGCGTCCAGATTTTACTCATTTTGGAGATCGGCATTGACATGCTGCTGGATGGAATCCTGGCCCCAAATCTTCTTCAGAAATGACCCGTATATGAGATATGGGAAATGTTGTCTTTTCAATGGTAGTGTTTGCTGATAATGTGTACGAACCCCCCCCCCCCCCCCCCCCTCCCCTCCCAACCGCGCTCTTACATTCTTCCCTGACCCGGCCCTTACGGGACTAAATTCTGCGACTGCGGCCCGCTCCCTGAGATGAGTTTGAGTCCCCTGGTATACGCGGACGTGCATCTTACCGATCAAGTGATCGGCGAAAAGACGACGGCACGGTATCCTGGCGCCGCCTCATAGCCGCCGCAGGCGGACCTCCGCTCATACAACGCTGTTTTCTCCTACGCGGCTCTCCTCCTCTGCTTTCCTCCTCAAGTTTCCGTTGTACTTTCCTTCGTTTCCTCCTCTCGCAGCCTCCGCTTCCAATTCATGTGCCGAGTTTGCTAGCTTTGATCCCCTGTGGTTCTCTATGTCCACTTTCATCCTTTATATCCACTATGTTGTAGACTAATGGAGTTATCATGTCTGGGAAGTGCGTGACTGTGTGTGTGCGTGCTCTCCTCTCTCTCTTTCGCCATCTTTAGAACTCTCTCATGCCTTTCCCCCAGTGTAGGGTAGCATACCGGTCCTTCTAGACCGACTAACATCTCTGCCTTTTCTTTCTCGCATGTTCCTCCCTTCCTATATCCACAATGGTCGGTTATAACCTAAGAATAAATACAGGCTCAGTCCCCCAGTACAGCGGTGCGCCTGTCATTCACCTGAGCGAGAGCCGTGCTGAGTGGTAACCGTTCTACTATTTCCATTCTACCACATAGGTAGTATTAACCCCAATGCGATAAAGAGCTCCTTTCGCAGAAATTCCGATGTCGTCTTTGGTTGTGAACGAAAAAAAAGCAGCGTTAGCTGTTAGCGAAAGTTTGAGGTTGGCGCAAATAAAGATAAGAGCCGGAGGGCGGCTGCACTTTGGCTTTCCGTGCCGCCCAATTTAGGTCTGCTCCGAGAAGCGAAGGAAGGCTAGCGATTAGGAAGGCGATAGTGTTTGTGTGTGTGTCAATGTGTGTTTGTGTGTGCGCGCATGCGTGCGTATGTGTGTGTGCGCGCGTGCGTGCGGGTGTCGCTATCGCGTTCAACTCTTAAAGGCGAAGTTTAAGGGTCTCCTCATTTTTTCCTGCTAGTGTGAATACTACGGATATTATCAATTAAAAGTTCCTTGTACCTCGTTACACTGTTGCGTTTAGCTTAACGGTGACGTAGGAATCTTTTGCGGAAATTTGCCAGGTAGTTCAAGTTTTCGACTTTAATTTAGCGACACCAACATGTGCTTGTATGGGAAGGTCACCAACCTGAGGCTGAAATACGCGTGAGGAGTTTCAGGCACGTCACTTAAATAAGCAAGTGCAGATGGATGGCGCAATTATGTCAATTCTCTCTGCCTAAGACAGTAACGGCTGAGGACTGAGCTCGCACTTATTCCTATAGGTCGTAACCGACAATATCTTACGCTCACGATACGCATTGCTCGGCCAGCGAACCTTGCGATGGCCAAGTTGGTCTCGTGCACCGAAATGCCAGACCCGTGTACTGTGTGATGTCAGTGCACGTTAAAGAACACCAGATATTGTCACGTGGTCGTGACGTTGACGAAGGCAAAGGTCGGTGTGTCAAAGAAGAAACTCTTTATTTGGCCGAACTTGTGGCCGGGAAACTGAATTTGAAATTTCCGGAGCCCGACACTACGGCGTCCCTCATAGTCATATCGTGGTTTTGGGACGTAAAACCCCAAATATTATTATTATTATTTTTATTATTATTATTATTATTATTAATATTATTATTATTATTATTATTATTATTATTATTATTATTATTATTATTATTATTATTATTATTATTATTATTATTATTATTATTATTATTATTATTATTATTATTATTATCGTTGGACCGGGCCACCGATAGCTGCTTTTGCCAGGCTGTGTGTCGCGTCGTTCATGCACAAGCCTTTATATTAAAAATCCCAAAGCATTACAGTTAATGTTATGTGGAGAAGGAGAAGAGAATGAATATGCACGCAGGAGGCCGCTACCCATATGTCCTGTCAGCGATGGGCATAAATATAAAGAATTCGTTATTGCTGGAGCAGTTGATACCGATGCATTTAGTTTTCGCAGGTCTAACACTACTGCCAGAAAGTCAGGGAGAAGTTGTGGCAGTTCCGGAATCCCAGTTAACAAAGGGATTTAACGATAGCAAAGGAACTGCCAGTAATAGATTTCGCGTTGTGATGTGTCTATTGCAATGACGTCTACAGTAATACTGCTAAAATAATCTAATACTGCCGGAATAGCCCTGCAGCTTGCCGTTAATAACGGTGAAAGGGAGATGCTTTTCATTTTTCGGGTCGGTATTACCATGAATGATCTGTACACTCTCGCACATCACGCAAGATGATATCAGCTAGGTGCGTGTGAATTTAAGAGATTAATCCCTCGTTTTCGTAGGAAGACTACCTCAGATGTGTGATATGGACGCCGGTGTACGTACGTCGAAAACAATGGAAGATAAGAAATAAATCTAGCTTCCAGCCTTCTCGTTAGAGTTTCATACATGTTCAAAAATATCTGCGAAATATGCGGAAGATTTAGGGTACAGTAAACACATCTTTACACATCGTGGAATTACATTCATGAAAGCAAAAGGGACAGGTCTGCACGCGTGGATTTGTAAGGTCGAATTTAGTAACAGCCCCTGTAACATATGCAGGCAATCCGTGGCAAACGTTCTCCTTTCTGTGCGCATAAGGCTACATGATCATAAATCGAGTATCTTAAACCCACGAAACGTTATCGCTTGCTTCACTGTTAATTAATATTTTTCGCTATCCGATTGTGTCGCCACATCTTTATCGTTTCTTCTTTTAAGATTGGCGTGCATGATCACTCAAGCTGCCCGTATGCCGTCGCAACGCCTGCTCGCTCTGAACGTAGCCTTATCGAGCAGCAGATATGAAGCGCGTGCAACGTATGCAGTCATCCAATCCGGATCCAGACCCTCTGCAGGATAAGAAAAAAAACAGTCTGCATTACGCGTGTACGCATATCGAGGCGCAATTTACAGTGAGCGACCGAGCGACGCGGTGACGCAAGACACAATAGGAAACGAGAGTCTGCTTGCCGGCTTCCCACAACGCTTGCTGAACGAAGTTTCGCATTTGAGCCGAGAGAGAACGCCGTCGTTTCCCTTGAAGTCGCGTAACTTACGCCCCCCGGATATACACGCTCTGCTGTGGTTTCCAAACATCTCGTGCGGCATCATGGCATGTGAGTACCGCTCCCACACTACAGCGGCGCGCAGATATTAGGGGAAAAAAAAAGAATATTGAAGGGAATATTCGTGTTCCGAAATAAATTTTAGTCTACTGTTGTTAACATTTGTCTTATAGTGTCGCTAACGCAAACATTTGTTGAATGATTGAAAAAAATGTTCACTGTGTTTATGTAAGCGCGAAATTAATGCACAGATACGACCTTCCTTGCCAACGGCATATTACTTAGACGTGAAACGCAAGCGCATGCATGGTAGACTGGGCTACGTCACCCGATCAGCCCGGCTATCACTGCACCTAAAGAAACTCACTTAATATAAAGCCAGATGGTCCAAATTTCCGGAGCCCTCCACTACGGGGTCTCTCATAATCATATCGTGGTTTTGGGACCGTAAAATCCCAGATATTATTGTTGGAACTTCGTCTTCACCAACCTAGCAGACGTCTTTCATCATCATCGCCAGTGGTCCTCACGAGCTGCCGCTCGCTCGAGGGCACGAAGCCATCTGCTTCTTCTTCTTCGTTGTTCCATTAAAGTGATCGTTTCAGACGTACCGTCTCTTGTCCTGCACGACAGTCTGGTAGCCGGCGGACCTTGATGTCCACCACATGGTGCCGAAGCCCAACGGGATCTTCAAAACGACGCCAACTTCATCGATTAAAGGTGTCGCGCTGCGACCCCTGAGCCTTTGGCAAAGAGTTCCCGGCTGCCGACTGACCCATGGAACGGCTACTCCGACGATGCAAGTGCCTCCGCTCGCAAATGGATGCCATCGTGCAAGAAGCGGAAGGCCTTCTACGAGAACAAGAGCTGTCATCGTCACAGGCCAGCGTTTCAATTGACCGAAATTAACGCGATCTACGGACAGATAGCGAAAATCGACGAGAGCATACTAAACGAGACGCCTGACGATCTGCTCGAGACAGAGACAATAGACGCGAGCAACTATGGGGACAAGATCATCACGTTGACGTCAAAGAGCTTCGCTTTGCGATTCAAAACGACCGTGCGTCCCAAGCCTCGCGCCCGACGACGAGCCACGCTTACGTCGGGGTCAGGTCGAGACTGCCGCAACTAGAGTTGCAGAAATTCGACGGAATCGATAACAATGGCATCGATTTTGGAAGCAGTTCTCGACGGCAGTGCACCATAATGAAGACCTCAGCGCTGCGGAGAAGTTCAACTACTTGAGCACGGCTTGTCACTGGAGCTGCCGCTGCAGCTATATCCGGACTCCAGGCAAAGGGAGAGTGCTATGAAGACGCAGTGGACATCCTCAAGAAACGCTTGGGGGACGAAAGGATTATCGTTCAGGAACATCTCCGAAGCCTCTTAGATCTTAGGCCAGTCCTGTCGTCTTCTAGCACCGCCAAACTTCGAGAACTCTATGACGAAGTACAAGTCCATGTGAGGAGTCTTAAAGCTCTTGGAACAAGCCCCTCGACATACTGCTCCACGCTACGGGAGATTCTCTTGCGAGCCTTACCATCAGACTTGGTGCTGAAGTATTCATGAACTTCAGAAGCCGACTACAACGATCACTGCGGTATCAACGACACAAGCGCAAAGGGACCCAGTGGACAGGACGACGAAAGCAGAGACAGAGCTGCAGAGACTTCTGGAGTACTTCTCTGGAGTACTTCTGGAGTGCCGAGAATCTTTGGCAGCATACGGGTCTCCGAAACTGACCAAAGGTCGAGCCGAAAACGAGCGAAACATCGCGGCTTGTTCAGCATCAGCAACTTCTCATCAGCAGCAGCTCTGCGAAGTGTGTTGGGGAAGCCTCACCTATGCCTGTTTTGTAAGTCATCGAAGCATCGTTCCGAAGTCTGCGACAACGAAGCGAGTTCGACAGATGAGAAGCAGATTCTCACCAAAGCCGGGCGATGTTGTCGATGTTTGAAGCAAGGTCACGTCTCAAGAGACTGCAGAGGAAGACAGAAATGCGATAAATGTTCTCGACGACACGTGACATCTATGTGTGATCTGGACTTCCTGAAGAAAAGTAAACGAAACTTCTACGACAGCAGTCCAACCTTATCTCCGAACAAG
>JALIZH010023177.1:0-34863 GCA_030522465.1 Rhipicephalus appendiculatus
ATATGCAAAGGTTTTAGAGATATTTCTTTGATGAGGCATTAGTGGTGCCAAGCCAGAAACGAGGCATGTAGGTCAGCTCCACAAAAGTCCTCGGAAAAACCGAGTCGGAATGCAGCTTACCCCTAAGGTGCTGATTCTTTTTGGTCGCTATACGGCGGCTTTCAGTTCCCTATGGCATAGAGGGAAGGGTATTGGCTAACTGTTGCCTTCTTCATTCTTAGTGGACCGGTGGGTAGTAGTAGGATTCGCCCTATTTTTGTGGCGCATACCCGCTTATGATGGACCGTGACTACATGACACACCGCTTTGACATTAGACGCCGACCAGCCGAGAACCTAAGGTGCTTTACACCTAATAAAGGATGCGTTAACATCGTCGGTGGCGATATCTATGTTATTAAATAAGCAGGATGCGTCAACACCTTGAGCTCTTTTATATACGAAGTCCAAGTCCCTTATGCGCATTTTACTAATATAAATCCGGCATTGGAGCAATTTTGTCCGACAGAAAGCTCGGCAATACGAAGGGTCATCATCCTTGTCACTTTCGGTGTATGCGACTTCTCAGTTAACTTGGCACACAATGCGCCAGTCAGTGCCAGTCAGTGTCATTAGGTTAACCCTGCACGCTATGAAATAAATCTGGAACACCGAATAACACTGAAACGGAAGGCCGCAAGAATTTTTTCCTCTCATCGGCGTAGCCAGAAATTTTTTTTTTTTGGGGGGGGGGCACCTCCTTGATTTCGGAGGAGGCACATCCTTGAAACGGCCATTTTTCGCTATGTATGCCATGGCGAAAAAAAAATTTCGGGGGGGGGGGGGGCACGTGCCCGGTGTGCCACCCCTGGCTACGCCACTCGACCTTAACCTAAAAATGCTCTCTTGTTAAAAGTACTTCTGCATCCGCCGATGCTTCGGCTTCGAACACGCTTTAGCGTGGATTGATCATGGTCGGTTAACATCCGAGCCTAACATCTTACAGCCTATCACGCAGTAAGATACTTGTGTTTTTTTATTAATGCACATGTGTTTTATTAAAAGCATGAAGCGGTTGCCATATAGAGGAAGTCGTAGAAATGTTTTGTAATGCCAACAGGAACTTACATGTGAAGACACTTGCTCCGTAGGCTAAAGCAAGGAGGGTTGTCAGAGGGATCCACATCTTATTATGAATTTCGCTGGGAGAACTCTCGATTACGTATTTCAGTCGGGAAATAAACTTAAAAAAACAATTTGAAGTCCTGTATAAAAAGCGATGTCCAGCTACCTGTGAACGTTCCCAGGCGAGTCGTTCAAAAGCATAAAATATTGACTTTTCGGGAATCAGATGCAACTAGTATTGTGGGGGGACGTTGCTACAACTTTGTCTAAGAGAACTCGAGAAAATGATTTGCCAATTCGTGATTATATACGTTACAGAGGTATGTAGACTGAATGCATATAGAACATAATAAAGAAAAAATGCAGTCGTTATGTAAGTGGGGGGTGGGGGCACAAATTATCTTTTTATGTTCAGCAATGCATATTGAATGTATTCATCGAGAGCTGCGAAAGAAGCTGTGTTCAGCTCATTGTGGTTGTACAGTTTTTTTTTTCCTCCAGCTTAGAGCATTAATAAAGGCCACAGGGAAATATATAACATTACGTATTGTATTTATAACGCGACCTTGTGTGAACAGCTTCTCAACATAAGTCACATTGTTTAACCTTCGCGCTTACGCTATGCACGGACACATCCTACTTATGTTTTATTGTGAAGGGCATTTTGCGCAAAAGGACACACGAACACGAAAGGAAGAAACCACGAGACTAGCGCAGACTAACAACTGAAAGTTTATTGTCAGAAAAACACACTTATAAAAAAAAAGTCTCGCGATTTCTTCCTTTCGTGTTCGTGTGTCCTTTTGCGCAAAATGCCATTCACAATGCAATACCAACTCGCCCAACGCTCCATTCTTCTAAGCCATGTTTTATCGTGTCCTAGAAATATTTTGTCTTTCGGGCAAACTTTTGTCGCACAAAACGCAGTTGAGTATAGAAAAATTGATCATGGACTAGTCTTAACAGCGGCGCTGTGGAAACTAGGTAAAAAGTCCTTGATCGTGCCTACAAAAAATATCATCATCATGAACAGCCTCTGCCTTATATGGCATCCCGTGTTGCGTAACAACGAGTTAGAGGAAGGACAGTAGGAGGAGATGAGAAGAGAATTGGAGAGGAGAAGAAATAGGTAAACAAAAGAACATAAAAATCATTGGCCTGACTTAAACCAGCCTACCAACGTTTTCGACGGCGAGCGTCGTAACTACTCGGCTACTCGGCATGCTAGCAGAGCAGGTATGTATGGGAACCATATGAAATGTAGTATAGCCTTGTACGTAGCAAAGGGGTGGGAAAGGAAAGACAAGGTGAGAACAGGTGATGTGATATTGAGCGTAGCACACTATGCTAAAAACCAGTGGCGCTGTCCCAGTTCCATTAACGATTATTAAACCAGTGTGGCCCTGGGTACTGGGACGCCAGCACGTTTCACAAGGCACACTAAACGCTGGTACACCGCATACTGGGGCACCTGTAACGGACAGCAATCGGGCTTTTGAATTGCTTTTGAGAATTTCAGTCATGGCCAGATCGTTAGTATGGCTAAAATGCGAGCACTGAGACAAAAAAAAAATCTGCAGAAAAAGCGCTAGAGTGGAATTGAACCCACAACCTCGACGGGTCTTACATTCTCAGTATGACAAGGTACCGCTACACGAGACTATGAAGACGAGACTTCACCTTCTTTTTTTATGTTATATGTCATTATGGGGGCCCATCTTTCCATTTCTTCTTTCAGAAATGCAGATTGCAGTCTCCCTATCCTCGCGACAATCTAACAGATGATAGTTAATGTGCTTTTTTTATATGCTCCTGAGGATCAGAACGTCTATATTTGACGTTTTGCTGCAAAATATATTAACGTAACGACATATTTGAGCGGAATTGGCAGACTCGTTAAGCGCTTTGTCATCCATCTACACTGAACACTTTGTCATCCAACTGCGTACTGAACACTTCAGTTTTCCTCACCCATTTGGACATATTTTCTTTCCTTCATGTTTATGTTCCGCGTACTACAAACGCAGCAGTTCACTGTAGCCGAACATACCATTAGAGCTACACTCCAAGCGTTACGATCGCTGAGAAAAACGTTGATATTCAGTAACGAATAATTAGTCAGAGCTCAAATGTAGTTTCGATCGTAATTGACTCAAGCGAGGCCATATTTACTTTTAAAGCGAAGAATTTCTTAGCGAACTTCGGCGACCTTGAGCGTAGCTATCTATCTATCTATCTATCTATCTATCTATCTATCTATCTATCTATCTATCTATCTATCTATCTATCTATCTATCTATCTATCTATCTATCTATCTATCTATCTATCTAGTCACCTACGACTTTGTGCTCTCCTGGCCGTATCGTTAATGCGATTTATACCAAAATTGGTATGGCACACCATGAATGTACGACAAACATGATTGACTGGTCATATCATGAAAATCGTGACTAACTTGTCATGAAAAGTATGATTTACATGCCACGCTCATGGCGCGCTCGCGGCGGTTTCGTTAGCTTTATATACACCCAATTCGGGATTGAGGACGTGACTGTATGACGAACATAAATGACTGGTGGTAATATGCAAATAATGACGTGCATGTCATGAACAACATGACTTACATGCCACGCTCATGGCGCGCTCGCGGTCGTTTCGTTGGCTTGATATACACCAAATTTGGTATTGCGTGACATGACTGTATGACGAACATAAAAGACAAGTGGAAATATGGAAATCATGACTTGTCATGTGCGACATGACTTGCATGCCATGCTCATGGCGTGCTCGCGCCCGTTACGTTAGCTTGAAATACACCAAATTTGGTATTGAGTGACATGACTGTATGATGAACACAAATGGCAAGTGGTAATATGGAAATCATGACATGTCATGAGCGACATGACTTTTATGCCGCACTCATGGCGTGCTCGAGGCCGTTTCGTTAGCTTGATATACACCAAATTTGGTATTGAGTGACATGACTGTATAACGAACATAAGTGGCAGGTGGTAACATGAAAATCTTGGCATGCATGTCATCTACAACGCCATTTACATGTCACGCTCCTGCTGCGCTTGCGTCCAGTTCGCTAGCTTGATATACACCAAAATTGGTATTGCGCGACGTGACTGTATGACGAACGTAAATGACAGGTCCTAACATGTAAAACATGACATGCAAATCATGTAAAGATGATTTGCTCCTTCCTGGCTGCTTCGCATTACATCGATTCCCACAGTGCGTGGGATCTGCCTGCTGTTTTTCTTGTGGCACGATTGAGGCATCCACCGAGAACAGAAGGGCAGCTATCAAATGAGAAGGCGATCCGCAAAGGGACCTGATTACGCTATCGCGTTGAACTGTTGAAGACGAACCTCAAGCTTACTCCGTATTTGTGCTTGTACTTCAAGTTTTCATTTCCTAGGCACATGCTCCCCCAAAATAAGGTGTTTGGTCTTAAAAGCGCCGACTACTGCCTTCTTCAAAGTCACGACCATGTGACAGTATAATATAGCAACGTGGTGGGAAAGGAAAGCGAGGACGAGGAGATTGCCACCACCTCCGTGCTTTCCTAGGTATCCGCACGACTAGTGCGTAGCTGCTGCAATTTTTTCCTATGTTAGGTATAAAGACTTTAAACTTGGCTTCAGTTTGTTGATATTTGTAGCACGATTGCTGAGCCACGACTAAACAGGACAAATATGTTTCACTACACCAGGGATCTCAATGAAGGCCCGCGGGCCGCATGTGATTCGCGAGTGTTTTGCTAGCAGCCCTGCGGCTTCACAAGAAATAAAATTATTTTTTTTTATTTTGGCTAATTGCTACTCTCTGTGGTACTCGGTAAATGGCACATGCCTGTGGCGATTAAAAATCTTTTTTGGTGTAAACCAGAGAGACCGGTCTGGATCTCAAGGATCTTTTTTTAAATGCGAAATGTTTCCTTGCGAACTTCCTCAACTTTTAAGCCTTTGCATCTGCGTATCTATCTATCTATCTATCTATCTATCTATCTATCTATCTATCTATCTATCTATCTATCTATCTATCTATCTATCTATCTATCTATCTATCTATCTATCTATCTATCTATCTGGGTTTGGGTCTGGGTTTTCTCTGGATCGCCTCCTTAACTTGGGGTAGACGGAAATTGGTACGGTAGGGTAAGAGGGTTTCATGAATATGTCTCTTTGGTGGTGCCATGAATAACGTGAAAATTCCGTCGCGTACGTCGCCAAAACCCTTCCTCACTAGCCGACGGCTGGGTTGGCCTACCTAGTAGGCCTGCTGCCGAGCCTCTCAGGACCCCAAGTAGAGTTGCTTGTCTGTCTGTCTGTCTGTCCACACACATCTGGCACATACCTGCATAACACGGGCACATGCAGGTATGCGGGTAAGCGCCACATGTGATTGACAGTTTGCATCTACCCAGGAAAGGAGAGAACACACATTGGTAATTTAAATGCGGGAGCGTTAAAAAAAACTCACATCGGCATGGTTGACCCATCGAATGCGACGAGTAAAAGGTGTCCCAGCAGGAATCGAACCCAAGCATTCCGCGTGGCAATCAAGTATTCTACCACAGAGCCATGCCATGCCTCGAAACTGCTTTGCAAGACATCCCTATGCAGGCGCAATGGTGGTTAAACGTCAATTGTGATTGCAGTGCTGGCTATTTAATTTTATAAACATTACACATGTACTCCTACGATACAGGAGTCATGTCGTGTTAACGTCAGGGCTGTCATCCTCGCAAGCACAAGCGCTACGTATCAGTTAACCGCTTTTGGTGTTGCTAATACCCATGTTGCTGTTGGCATCGTTACGCAACCGCAAACAACTTTTTCTAAAACATGTGCGTCTCTTCAGCATATGTCTGTGCGTACAACGCTTGTACATATCTTTAGCGTCATTTGGTAACGTTTCGCTGAATAAAGAAATACAACACAGTCCGCATGCTTCGCATAACATCCATTCTCATGATACGTAGGATCTGGCGATATTTTTTTTCTTGACGGAACTATATGGTCACCATGCGCCGAAAAATAACAGTGCAACAAAATATCTATACTTCCGAATCGCCGTCTAGATTGGTCTCATTCTGAAGATCAGTATCAATATCTTTTTGGAATCTTGACGCTAAATCTTTTTAAGAAATATATCAGATATAGAAAAAGCCGGCAGATCCCACGCACTGTGGGAATCGATCTAATGCGAAGCCGCCAGGAAGGAGCAAATCATGCTTTACATAATTTGCATGTCACGTTTTACATGTTAGGGCCTGTCATTTATGCTCATGATACAGTCACGTCACTCAATACCAAATTTGGTGTATCTCAAGCTAACGAAACGGCCGCGAGCACGCCATGAGCGTGGCATGCAAGTCATGTCACCCATGACATGTCATAATTTCCATATTGCCACTTGTCATTTATGTTCCTCATACAGTCACGTCATTCAATCCCAAATTTGGTGTATATCAAGCTAACAAAACGGCCTCGAGCACGCCATGAGCGTGGCATGCAAGTCATGTCGCTCATGACATGTCATGATTTTGATATTGCCACTTGTCATTTATGTTCGTCATACAGTCATGTCACTCAAAACCAAATTTGGTGTTTCTCAAGCTAACGAAACGGCCGCGAGCACGCCATGAGCGTGGCATGCAAGTCATGTCGCTCATGACATGTCATGATTTTCACATTGCCACTTGTCATTTATGTTCGTCATACAGTCACGTCACTCAATACCAAATTTGGTGTATCTCAAGCTAACGAAACGGCCGCGAGCACGCCATGAGCGTGGCATGCAAGTCATGTCGCTCATGACATGTCATGACTTCCATATTGCCACTTGTCATTTATGTTCCTCATACAGTCACGTCATTCAATCCCAAATTTGGTGTATATCAAGCTTACAAAACGGCCGCGAGCACGCAATGAGCGTGGCGTGCAAGTCATGTCGCTCATGACATGTCATGATTTCCATATTGCCACTTGTCATTTATGTTCATCATACAGTCACGTCATTCAATCCCAAATTTAGTGTATATCAAGCTAACAAAACGGCCGCGAGCACGCCATGAGCGTGGCATGCAAGTCATGTCGCTCATGACATGTCATGATTTCCATATTGCCACTTGTCATTTATGTTCCTCATACAGTCATGTCACTCAATACCAAATTTGGTGTATCTCAAGCTAACGAAACGGCCGCGAGCACGCCATGAGCGTGGCATGCAAGTCATGTCGCTCATGACATGTCATGATTTCCATATTGCCACTTGTCATTCATGTTCTTCATACAGTCACGTCATTCAATCCCAAATTTGGTGTATATCAAGCTAACAAAACGGCCGCGAGCACGCCATGAGCGTGGCATGCAAGTCATGTCGCTCATGACATGTCATGATTTCCATATTGCCACTTGTCATTCATGTTCTTCATACAGTCACGTATTCAATTCCAAATTTGGTGTATATCAAGCTAACAAAACGGCCGCGAGCACGCCATGAGCGTGGCATGCAAGTCATGTCGCTCATGACATGTCATGATTTTCATATTGCCACTTGTAATTTATGTTCGTCATACAGTCATGTCACTCAATACCAAATTTGGTGTATATCAAGCTAACGAAACGGCCGCGAACGCGCCATGAGCGTGGCGTGTAAATCATACTTTTCATGACAAGTTAGTCATGATTTTCATGATATGACCAGCCATTTATGTTCATCATACAGTCATGTTATGACATACCAAATTTGGTATAAATCCCATTAACGATACGGCCAGGAGAGCACAAAGTCGTAGGTGGCTAGATAGATAGATAGCTAGATAGATAGATAGCTAGATAGATAGATAGATACGCTCAAAGTCGCCGAAGTTCGCTAAGAAATGCTTCGCATTTAAAAAGCGTGCTTTCAAATGCCAGCGCTTAGGTGTCGTTTTGTTCATCCAATCCCCTCTCTCCGCCTCAACCTTGTTCCCTCCATCGGCCCTTGCTGCAATAAATTTCGTGACTATGGCCCGCTAGCTGAGATGAATTCGAGACCCCCTTCCCTATACATTACTTGACTTCTTTGTGTGTTGTTTTATAAAGTCAATTTAAGAGTAGCACTGGTAGAATGGTCCAATGCGAAGAACATGCTTTCCAGCCAATCCAATTGCTAGCTAAATGCTACGCGCGGAAATCATTATAATGTTAACACAACACGTGAGACAAAAAAAGAAATACAAGAACATACATGCAATAACCAACGCACGATACATTATCTCTATATGTTTTAAATTAACACGACGTTCACCCTTTCTTGCGGTAATAAACCTTAGCCGGAACCACCGTCACACTGGTATGCTACTGACACGAACACTTGCTGCGTCCGGCTCTCCGAGGCAGCGCTTGAAACAACTGCTAATAATTGCCCCCCCCGAATACCAGAGTGGCCAAAGGCAAGGGTCCAAGCCACTCCCTGAGTGCGGCATTGGTAAGCGGGAGTACGCAACGCTCATTCGCCTCAGCATGGGCTGTGTGTGGACAACAGTCCACCTGTTCGCCAAGGAGTGCTCCCCGTCACCAGCCTGCGAACGGTGAGGTGACCCCAAATCCTTTAGCACCGTGTGCGTACATGACAATGTTGCCAGCCAATTTGAGGAAAATACCTTACGCCACGGCCTAAATTACCCTACTTTACCTTACACAATATTTTTCATTACCGCAGCTTTTACTCTACGCCTAAAAACGGCCCAGTGTGAAAATAATGAAATAGACACTTCACTGTTCAACTTGCAGGCGTATAGGGGTGCTCAAGTCAGTGCTTTGAACATCAGCTTGAAAATTAGTTTCGAAAAGGCACTAAGAAACATGAAAGACAGTAGATGAGAATAGAAAGTGTCCCGTTATTTCTATGGGAAGAGCTTTGGCTCAGAGTTTTGAAAACGATTTAGAAGACTCACTCGACTGTATTGATGCCCCAGCCCTCCAAATATTTCTGTACCAAGCGTAATTTCGCACTGCCACCGGGATCGGAACCATTGACAGCTTTCTGCACCTACGGCGCTTCTGGGATTGGCCCACTTGACCAAATGAAGATGAAATGTGATGACGTCATCATTTCACGTCACATTATGTTATGTCACAGTGACGTTTCTATGACTTCACGATGTTGCCACAAATTTTAGCAACCTGTCATGTCACGATAACGTCATGAGGTAAATAATTATGCGATCGCGATATTTTGCATCGGTCGCGTTGGCGCGTACGTTTAGTTTTCGTGTTCGATGAGGCATCTAAGGCTTTCGCCTTTATAACTGGAACCGACCGCCAAGTTCCTCCACGCAACGGACGAATGGTAGACGGCGGAGAGGAAAAAAAAACATATTTTGAAAAACAGAACAACGCTAGCGCAGGGATGTGTGACGTGTTACCTTCGGTCTGTGCCTCATGCTGGTGACATGTGACTAGCAACAGTTACAGTTTTATTCAAAGACCGATTTATTTTTCGGATCAATTTAGGAATGTCACCCTGTGAGATATTCTGTCAATCGTCTAGATTTTTCGTTGATCGATGACGGGCGAAATGGGGAAAATACCCTACGCCTGGATAAGAAATTTGCATTACTGCCCTAATACCCTAGGCTGCCCAAAAAATCCCAGAAATACCCTACAAGTAGGGTAATTGCCCTACGGTTGGCAATCCTGGTAGTGCGAGAACGCTGAAGGCACACCCCGTCCTACAGGCAACAGGGACTCCCTGCCACAATCGCAAACGAACTCTTGTTCTCTTCGTCTCCCAACCGCTGCACTTCCTGCGCGACTAGCCGGATCCTCTACGCCGTTCTATGCATTGGCACTAACAAGCAAGAAGACGAAAGAACCGACAGCATCACTCGCAAGGCTACTAAGCGAACTCTGGATCTCCCGGTAGCTACATCTTACGCCAAGCTGGGGGTTTTGGGTGTGCTCCACTCCCACCAGAATTATAAACAAAAATACGTGGCTTACACACACTGCCCCCGGACGCCGCCTGCTGAGCCGCTAACACATGCAACACACTTGCACTCCCGAGGGGGCGGGGTGTATTCCAGAATTGTGTAGCCATAAGCTCTAGGTCGCTCCGCCCCCCCCCCCCCCCCGCCCCCCTAGTAACATGGAGACGCACGCGCATGAAAGCAGGTGACACACATGGGCTCGGATGCTTGAAAGACAACACAGCTCCCTACCTGGTGACGCAGCAAGGCCGTCACCCTAGAGATTTTACAAGGCCGCTGCAGTTCCCCTGGAAAATCACAACAATGGGTTTTCCTTCCCTGCACAAAATTCAGAATGAGCTGAGGAAGCAGCGATTGCGCTTCCTGCCTCGTATTCCAATTTGGAAATTATTTATTTATTTATTTTAGACCTACTGCCAATCTCAAAGGGGATTTTTGCAGGAAAGGCATACACAGAATAAAGATATACAAGTGTGTACATTTCAGAGAATAATTTGGTACAATTATAAACAAGTTATACGTAAAGTCATTTAACAAACACACATGGTGAGCATAAAGAATGCGTTCATACAGTTACAAGGAACGCGTCATGGGAAAAAAAAACAAAACAATAATGATAACAGTAGTGTATGCCTAAAAAAACACATGTAATGTGTAAATATGTCGCTAAAGGATGAAAATAATGTCATTACACAAAGCGAAACGGCAAAGTTAATACTATACAAACCGTTAAATTTTGGTAGTTATATGTGTAGGCAGACTATTCCATACCCTAATGGCTTGTGGAAAAAAAAGAGAATTTAAAACAGTGAGTTTTGTATCGGTATTCCTGAAGAAATTGGGGGTGCTTATGACGCGAGGGCCTACTTTTTGGGTAGAATAGGTATCGGTTTCTATCAATGCGAAGCATATTGTGAAAAAAGTTGAAATAGCATTTTCTGGCGAGCAAGTTCAGCACGGTTACGAAGGCTCGGTATGCCTGCTTCTTGCATTAATTCTGAGGGGGGAGTCAGATGTGCGGTATTTATTAAAGATAAACCTGACTGCTTTCCTCTGCACGTTTTCTAGTTTATTTATTAAGTTTTTTGTAGATGGGAACCAGACGACGTTTGCGTACTCAAGTACTGGTCTGACAAATTTGTTGTAGGCAAGTAGCTTCGTTGAATGCGGTGCTGAATGGAGGCGCCTTTTTCAGAAAAAAAAGCCTTTTTATTGCAGATGAAGTTACGTGGTTTATGTGTGCCTCCCATCTGAGGTCATCAGATATGATTAGTCCTAGATACCTGTGTTCCTTAAGTGGAGTTAGTTGAGTGTTTCCGATAGTGTAGGAAAATTCGGATGTAATGTTTTTTTCTGGTTATTCTAAGTAAGGCTGATTATAATCAGGAATTCCTGATTATAATGAGGAATTCACGGGAACATGTGTCCATTACTTGACAGGCGAGATATCCCCTTTGTTTTTTTTTTTATTCTTTGCCATAAATGTTTTCATCTCTCTCCACAGCCCTTCGGAGTTTCTGGAGCCGACCAGGATCACTGCCTACCGTTGAACGTCCGCAACTTGCTGGACTATGTTTACCGTGGCCCTCTCCCATGGAAGGACGAGAGTAAGTGTTGCATTTTTCTAGCGAAAATGGTTATTTTTGTAATCATCACATTTACCGAGAGCGCGTTTGTCGTTCGGTGTTTGTCGGTGTTTGTCGATGACTTTGAGTAGTTGAGTGTTGAAGTCAAACATACGTTGGGGGGCTTAACAAGTAACATTAATCATGTGCCGGCAAACGTGCATTCAAGCGAATGAATACTACTCTGAAGACAATGTTATCAAGTAGATACGTGCTTCCGTGCATAGTTGCGTACATTATCGCTGTACAAAATAATTAACGACATTTTTGGAACTACCCGTCGTATTTCAATGTCATTTCTCATTATATTTAAGAACACTTTCAAGAATGTGACAATTTATTAAATTTCCGCTTCTTTTGGGTTCCTTTCGTATATTTTAATTGCGTGTTAGCGCGGCAGCATCTGGCAATCGCGTACGAGAGCCGTGCTGCTTCTCCTTCTTTTTTTTTTACTTTGCTCTTTCTTACATCCTCTTCCATTGACCCAGCTCCCGTGCTCCCTATTGGGCTGCAGAAATAGGTGCCATTTACACAAAAAAAAACCATTATCAATTGGTTTATTGTGCAGATCGCAGCTGTAGCACATGCGTTTTGTTTGCTTTGTTCTGCCAGTGAAGATGGTTTGTTCCTGGTTTGCAGTATCTGCTGTGTTATACATCGATGCCTCGTACAATTGAAGAGCAAACATGATTAATGTAGCCGCTTTCAAGCACACGACAGTAGGTGCTAGAATAAAGGCTCGCATTTTCACGGTTGCAGCTTACATTTCGCAGGTGATACTGCGCCTATAAAACTCGTTAATCTTTTTGAAAGCGTTTGTCCTAATACTTGCAGCGGTAAATTTCTCCATGACAGCGAAAAATCCAGTGTTCCGTGGCGATAAGGTACATTTTATTTCGTCGCTCTCAGGTGGTGCGTTGGTCTGGCATCCACCACAAATTCTTCTATAGACACGTTTGGGTACTCGAAACGCACTTTCTCAATGGTATTATGGAAGTACTCTGGTTACACTACGGTTCGCACTGATGACGATGCGACTGTCCATTTTTTTCGGCGGACTGGAAATGCCCTTTTCGGTATTTTTCCGCTACATATTTGCAGTGCTTCGCGCTCGGCGCACTCCTTTTTTACAGACAATGGCGCGCTCCGTTTCAACAGACATTGAAGCTGAGGAAAATGTAGGCGTATTATTTGCAGTTTTATTGCAATTTTGATATGGCTGTAAATAAACTAAAGTGGACGAAAAGACAGGTAGGTGGTAGGGAAAAAAACGATATAAAAAGTCCATTCCGAATTTACATTGCAGAGATTTACTTTCACAGGTGACAGTTCAAAATAAGCACATTGACACGTACAAAAGTTCTTGTGGGAGCCATTATGGTTCGAAAGATGGTAACTACCAAGTTCTTTGGTAGTCACCTTCTGCCGGGATCAGAAAAATGAGTTACAAGACTTTGTTTTCTTTCCAACCACTGAAAACTACACACAATCCTAATTTGGTGACAAACACTTACACCGAGAATATTGGATAACAGTTTGATTTTGTTAGTTTGATAGGTCACATCATTAAACCAGCTTCGCTTTGTAAGCAAGCTACTCAGTTATTTCTTGAAGATGTGCCTTTTTTTCTTCGAAAAAGTATGTTTTACTATATCCAGTGAATCAAAAGCTTTCTGCTGTTTTGAATACGATGAAGGGAAAAATTCTTGATAATAAGTGTTAGCACACCACATTATTAGCATTTCATAAGATAAATATCGGATATTTCCAATGCGCTTTTGCATGAGCATTCGATTCGTTTGAAGCAATGTTACCTACATGCTATTGAAGGAGGGAGTCTGATTAAGGGCTCGGTTCTTTTTGTTAGACACAAGCTTATCAAAGCAGCAGTCAATGAAGATAAGAAAAGTACAGAGGACATTACGCATAATGATGTGCAATGACATCCACATGCAAATCATATGACGACAAACATTTTTTTAGCATCAGAGTTCTGGTAATCTGATTTCGGCGGATGTAACGCACGGTTCCGCCGGCCACCATGCGTATGTAAGCACGTTGCCCCGTCACATCGTTCAAGTGTTGTACAAACCAGTCCTGTCAATATAATCACTTCGCTATTAAATATTTCACGTGGTCGTGACGTTGGCGAAGGCAGGGACGACGTGTCCAAAATGAAACTCTTTATTTGGCCGGACTGTTGGCCGGGAAAGTGGTTACTCAGACTACAGCAAGCAATGCGCGCTGTACACTGATATCGGCCAACAAGCGTAGGCCGTCAATAAACTGATCCGCGGCAAGACGCGTCGGAATTTCTACACGCGGCATCGAACACTCCAGCATTATCGCTGGTGGCTGCGTTTCTTCGAGTATAAACTCAGCTGTTGGCGTCAGCGCGCTCAAGCCTTTCCGATGATCCTAAAATAATCTGGAATACTCCTCGACATTCTAGCGCGATGCAAAGCAGTATCGACACGTGCACTGGGCCGGTAACATAAAACGTTAGAAAGGAGTGCGGCGATATGTAAGGCACTGACGCACATTTCATGCACCGTAACCACTGACAACAATTTAATTCTATTGGCTGACCCACTGATGTAAAACTTTGGTTATCATGTTCCAGCTGATCCCAGTTTATGCGATGAAGATTAGGTGGCTGCGTCAGTGCGCCTAAATCGCTGGCTTCCTCTGCTGCATTTCTAGACGCTTGTTATTCAATCAGCTGTGGCAGCTGAGCACGCTTGTCTGTCCGACGTATTGCGTTTTTCTATTATCCATCACTAAAACTATTCTGTTCTCCTTCATAATGTGTCTAACAAAGAAAAACGAGCGCGCAAAAGTACCCTTCTTTTCTTAAAACTATTTACAATATATCGTGATAATATATGGTGAGATACTGCTCACTTGCGAGCTTAATTCATGCCTTGTGGAGCTTTATAAAACATTACAGCGACTTCATCGCACAGACACTGCGTTCGAAACTGTGCACGCATCACAACAACAAGGTGCACTAAAAATGCAGCGTGCCACCACAATAGGGGATATTAAAACTGGATAGCGCCATCTGACGAAGTTTCCATAAGCAACGTTACTAGAATAAACTCAGTTTCAAAGCTCCGGCGAAGAGGCGGTCCGCGTGGCGGTCGGAGAACTATACCCTGTTTCAGAAGTTCCCTTCGGCACTGTGGAGGCTACAGGGCCCATTAGCCAATAGGAAGGCTCATTAGCCCCTCCACATGTATTCATCCGCGCCGCGTCGTCTGCTAGCATCCCCTTGCCGTCTGCGGGCACACGTTCAGCGAGTAGACGGCAGCGCCGAAAAAATAGAACAAGGCTGCGCGCATCGAGGCTGCTGCTCTCCGCCTCGAGTTTATCACGTCGTCGTCGTGCGCTCTGTGGCCCGTAAGTTCCAAACAGACGCTTGCATTTGCTTTAGATTTATGGCTTGGAGCTTCGGCAGAAATGCATTCGTGACTACATTGCGCTATTTCCATGAAGTGTGATCAAATTCTCGGCGCGTTAGGCTTAGCAGGCGTGGTTAAAGCATTGCTTATTTTGCCAATAACGACGGAGTGTACCTGATGCTTTGTCCTGATTGTGAGATGGCGCAAAGCGATAGCTCATTACACCATTAATTTGTTGCTGTGAGCTTTTTGAGCGAGCGTCAAGGGCAAGTTTGGATTGAAGCGGGTGGTCGCGTCTGCATGGGCGCTGCCATGTTGATTTTTAAGCAGAGTTACCGGTGGTTACTGATACAATTAAAGAAATACGACGTAAATACGGTGAAAAACAAACAAATTACTTATTGATGTGCAGAAGCAGATGCTAAAGAAGGGCAAATGTCTTAACCTTGCCAACTGCAAGGCAATTATATCTGGATCTATGTTTTCCTGCGCAAGCGTGTGGCTTGTTTACACCCCGTAGCTTTGGCAGTGCTGAACGGTAGTGGTGAAACAGAGTATAGTGGCGCTGTAGTCAATTCTTGATCCTGCGGCCGGCGCATATTGTGATCCGCACTGGCGACATGCAAGCGGTTAGCGCGAATGGTGCGTTGTGTTCACACGCCACTTCTGGGACTGTATTCTACACTACGTAGTGTCTTGCACGAAAAGGCATGTCTCATGTACGAAGCGCAGCGAGGAGGAGCAGATTTATCTACGGTGCAGTATGCCGACTTGCTTTGCGCCCGCCTCCAAGAGCGGAGAACGCAATGACGACTCCGCTTCACGCCACTTATTTATTTATTTATTTATTTATTTATTTATTTATTTATTTATTTATTTATTTATTTATTAATAAGTTTGTTTGTGTGTTTATTTATTTTGCAAACATGGTTACACCATGGCAGGGGTCAAGATAAAAGCTGCTCTCAACAGCTTGGGAAGCTAGTAGCCTTTGGTCTCATTCACGGGCTCATATTGTACAGTTCATATTGTTGTGCAAATAAAAAGTATTATTATTATTATTATTATTATTATTATTATTATTATTATTATTATTATTATTATTATTATTATCACACACGGCAGCAATTGGAGGACATAGTGACGCGGTTGAATATTATATACATTGCGTGACAATTACACAACTCGATAGCGTAATCGGGCCCCCCTGCGCATCACTTTCTCACTTGCTAGCCTGAATTCGGTCTGGGTGGATGCCTCAACCATGCCGTAAGGAAACAAATGGCTGTGCGTGTAACATTGGCCGTCTCAAACTATCGTAGAATGTATACTGCAAGTACAATAGTTGAGTGCCCACTACGCCATGATTCTTCCTTTTGCGAAGCAGCGAACGGCGCACTACGCGTGCCTAAGGCAAGAGGCGAACATATATTTGAACGCTCTTTAATGGGCGGGCCTTTAAAACACCAACTTGTTGTGCAATTAACATGCTTTGACGCCTGACGCGATTCTACGCTTCTGCCACGCAATATTACGAGCGTTAATGAGAGCCCTTCTATTACATGACATTCATATTTAGTATTTTTTTCCTAATCAGTTTCGATCAATGTCGTGGCTCTGTGGTACCTGCTTTCTATTCAGACGGTCTGGGTTCAATTCTCACTTATAGCGAAGATTTTTATCATTTATTTTATCTGCATCTTTCTTGATTTTTGGTCCTGGACAAGATCATAATGTTGTGCTCACAACCAACGACGCCGCCACCCGAATTTCTGCGAAATCCGCTCTTGAACGCTACGGTGTTAAAGCAATATAGAGCGTATAAAAAATGCACCTTATTTATTGGGGCGCCCAGTGATGCTCGCGCTAAGGAATCGGCCATTTCATTTAATTTTAACCTACAGTGACCTGGTACCCACAATAATTTTAGGCGCTTCAGCTGAGGTGGAACTGTGCGCGTACCAACAACAGAAAGAAGCCCTATGTCCCATCAGCCAACAAGGAGCTCACAGCGAAGCGAAGATGCGTGAATTGCAGCAAAGGTACAACCATGAAGAAATATTTGGCTGTGTCAAATGCAAAGTGTGACAGTGATTGCTCACAACCGATTAACTCATAGAAAAAACATTTCCTGAGCAGATATCTACAGCTCACCACAAATGCGTAGGAAAGTAAAGACACGACAGAAAGATTTGGCAGATCCCAAGTACCATGGGAATCGATGTTTTGCGAAGCATGCGGAAGCAAGGTGAGTGGGTTGTAATTTTTTATTGAGCGAAAAGTTACGAAATGACCTTAACACATGTACATATGTTGTACGCACAGATATGTTGAACAGTCGCATATGTTTCATATAACCAGTTGTTTACAGTTGCGTAACGATGCCAACAGAAACATGGGTATTACCAACACCAGAAGCGGGAAGCTTATATATATCACTTGTGCTTGCCAGGATGGTAGCCTGGGATGGTGCTTCGGGGACCAACTACAGTGGATGGCGCTAAGTATACAATTGTCGGTAACCCGACATCACTCGTGCCTCACAGGAGTACATATGTAAGGTTTATAAAATTAGATAGCCAGCACTGGAACCACAATTGACCTTTCACCAGCATTACGCCTGCATAGGGTCTTTTTCCAAAGCTGTTCCGAGACCTGGCGTGGCTCTGTGGTAGAATACTTGATTGCCACGCAGATTGCTTGAGTTCGATTCCTGCTGGGACCCTGATAATTATTATTTTCATTCGTCGCGTCAATGCTGCCAACGTCAGTTTTTAAGTTACGAATGTCTGTCCTCGCCGTTCCTGGGTAGACATAAATTGCCAAACACTTGTGGCGCATACCCGCCTACCACGGCCCGTAGTACACGGGTATGTGCCACACGTCTCTACAGGAAAGGGTTTGACGACGTATGCGACAAGATATTCACGTTATTCTTGTCATGAGCAGCCAGACATATTCGACAATACCTCTTACCCTGCCACACAAATTTTGGTCTACCGAAATACAGGAGGTGACCACGAGAGCACCCAGACGTAGGCGGATAGATAGATAGATACGTAGATAGAAACGCAGAAGTGCTTGCAATACGCAAAGAAATGCTTCGCATTTAAAAAAGCGATGTCTCTCTAAACGCTGAACAGCGCTTCGCCTCTCATGTTTATAGTTTTGTGCAGCTTTTTTTTCTCTCTCCTGTTACCACGTCAACATAATTAGCCCACTTGCTCAACGAATTGCAGGAACAGGACGCCATCTTATTTGATGGGGCAATGACACTGCGAGCAGGCATGGGTACTCTGTGACAATATGTACGAATCGCGTGTAGTTGTGCACATCGGAAGCCCTGTGTCCCTTATCGTTTTTTAGTCGCATACTGTCGCACGAGGGGTGCTAGTCGCAGGTGTAAACGAGATTTTTGAAGTATTTGCTTTTGGCATCTTCAGCTACACTTATGCGTATGGCAGAATCAATGAAAATCATGCGAACGATTATGTTTGCATTTACAGAAAATTTTGCCTTACAATTTTTCCTTGAGATTGTACTATGGTTACCTGGAAATAGGTTGTTCATTGCTGTATACATTACCTAAGTTGTGTGTGACTCCTTTACTTGCGTGTCTCAATTGGTGTACCTTATGTTTAATTGAATAAAGGTGGCATGAGCCGCAAAACTGTTTTATCAAGCTTAAGCATAAGTGCACAGGCACAAAGTATTAGATGTGAAGCATCTTATGGCGAAGCCTAATCCGGTGGTGGTGGTGTGCCGCGTGACCACCCTTACTGCGCATGTGCGAACCCGTTCAAAAAAAAAATAAAAATAAATAAAAAAAACCTCTCTCCCTCTCTCTCCTCTGGGCATCCCTCCCCGCGGCAACCACACCCTCTCTGCGCTTGCGCCTCCTCCCTCTCTCCCCTCCTACGCTCCCCCCCCTCTCTCCTCTAGGCATCCCTGCCCGCGGCGTCCACACTCCCACTGCGCATGTGCGTCCCCCCCTCTCTGTCTTCTCCTACGCTCCCCCCACTCTCGCCTCGCGACGCCGACGCAGGCGGCGTCTGCTAGCGAGTTTCTTGGTTGAAAAAACCGACTGTTCGCGTTGCAGTACCGTTCGCTGGCCACCCCGTATATATGGCACTGGATCTTGACCTGCAAGGTGGTGCTGGTGGGAGATTTCTCCCGTGCGTTGTTGAACAATAAAAATTCGCAACGTGCGCGTTAACTAAAAGCGGACTGCGGGTATCTGTGTCCAGTCAGAGTCTTCTGTCTTTCATTGCCCATTAGCAGCGATTGGCATGTTCCAGTAGGAAACACCGCTCCATCACTGCGTGCTTTGCGCCTCCCCAGTTTTCTCTCCTGCGCAAGGCTGCGATGAGCGCCAGCGTCAACGCCACCGCCAGTGTAAGCGTTAGCGCCCGCTGCTTCACATCTACACATGGTTCCCTTTAGCGGGAGATGGTGTAATTTTTTTACAACACCTCAGTGGACAAAAGTAATTATTTCTTCAATGCTTGCCTATTGGTGATAAGCATACAAAAGAAATAAAATAAAAATAAGCTTGGGCTATTATTACTTCGAGCTTTAATAAGCAAAAAATATGATACTTTCCTGCAGACATTCTTCAAAGGACAGGACATGTGTTCTTCATCTGGTATCTCATGACAGATACACCCATACGCTAATTTCACACAGAAGAGCAGTGGGGTGTGTTCAGATAAGAACGTCGGTGCATGTCTGCCGACCCCTTTTAATTTCGCCGAAAAAAATATATTTTGTTTTCCGAGTCCCCATGACCACAAAACTACTTTTGGTTTCGCCAGAAAAAATTTCACCTTCTTTAAAAAAATTCACAAGTGTCGACTGAGCCGCCACCGCCTCTTTCGAATTTCGCGAAAATGGGATTTCGATGAGACGCTACAAAAACACTATTGTAGCTGTAGGTCCGAAAAATTTTCTCCACATACAACGGATAGTTTTCGTTGAGAAAAAATTATTACTTTGCAGTTCTGATGTTGTTCTGCTAAGAAAAAAAATCGCGAAATCGACACAAAGCTCAATAATGCTCACATTCAAGATTTTTTTCCTCCGCAAGTACAAGCGCCAGACTTTCCAAAGTCTCTAAAAACATTGCCCGATGTTTGATAAACAAGTGTGCTTAACGAAATACCTGAGAGTGGCTTCAAACGTTAACCACAAATGTTCAACTGAGGACATGTCTCTCAAAATGCAATATTTTGAAGATCATTAAAAAAAAACACCATCTTCGATTTTCTTTAAACTCTCCATAATTAAAGCCAAGCACGTGTTCTAACTTAATCTGTAAAAACATGTTGCATTATTTTTGTGAGGTCGGAACTACGAAGCACGAAATGTGGCCGAATTGACGTATAGTGAGTAACCACAACATTGAGCGAGCATGAAGCAATAGTTGCCATTATCGTTATTTTTAGGTCTCGAGTGTCTTCTGTGGATTGACGGATTGTCAGGAATAAAACAGGAACAGTTCCTTTTGAAGAGGAAATTATTACTACATTTTTTACGCAAATCACAAAAACTTCTACACGGGTCCCAGCCACTGAGCATGCCGCGATAATGAGTCGCACTCTTCGCAGGAATCGCTTTCAAAATTTTTCGCGCATATGAGCCTGCGTACGCCTCATAAAGGAGGTGGCTGGAGAGGATCCACCGCTGGATATTTCTTGCTTCCCGTGGCACGTCGGTAATGTGATAACGCAGACGGTGCGTGTCGGCACAAGCGGTCCTTCTGCAGCCCGACCGCGCAATAGTTGGAGCAATAGTTGCCATTATCGTTATTTTTAGGTCCTGAATGTCATCTGTTGTGCTCGAGGGACAACAGCTTGACAGATAAAACCAAAGAGTTGCCTTAAAGGGCAAATTTGATCATTTACGTGCGTGCACGCGTCGTAGTTTTGGTCCTGGCGTAAGGACTAACCGCAAGATTTCTAGAAATGTAGTCAATCGAGCTCTCGGAAGGAACTGTTTATTTACCCCTATTGTATACACAGGGAGTCATAGTCACAAGTCACAGTCAGACAAGTTAGACAGTCACAAACGTCACTGAAGCACTTGTGCGTATCTTGCTCCTGGTGAAGCAACCTTGTGCACACAACTCATTTCGGCCTCAAGGAGGAGAACTTCGTGAGCTCGATCCCTGTGTCGGGGTGAGCCGCTTTAAGTATAAGAAATGTTTCCCGAATGGACCTTGTCATCAGCCGTTTTGAAACGTACTCTTTTTTTCCTTTACAACTAATTGCAATGAAATCTTTCTTGTTTGGGCTTTGTTGGGTGGAGTTGAGCTCATCGTCAGTATAGTATTTCATTGCTGCCTGTATGTTTTCTGGCTTCAGCTTCGATCTGGTGTAGAGGTCGGGATTTGACCACATCCGGGTGTCTGTATTTTCTGGATTTCCGAATGAGGTGCCGAGTTGCGGATGGAATCATTTCTTGAATCTCTTGATGAGAAAGGTTCACAGGGAGCAATGTCAGGAGGCGGTAGCGTTCATAGTATGATTCGCAGGTATCGAATGTGTGCTTTAGGTTGCGCAGTCACTCGCGACACGTGTTGCAGGTTTCCGCTGAAGGACCAGGTTCCTCTGTAGTGCCGTACGCTCCTGTAAGGACAGCAGAAATTGTCCTGGAGATAGCACCCTCGATCTCCGCTCTCTTACGCTTGGCGTGAGACACTCGGCATTGTGCTTTCACTTTCGCCGGAATTTTCAGGGTTGTCACGTCGGTTGTCTTAACGAGTACGTTTAGCTCTTCGACAGCAATTTGTTCGGGAACAAAATTTTCGTCAGACTGAGATGCATCTGGAGACTCCACGACGATTTTTTTGAAGCGGTTGAAACAGCTCTGGCACAAAATGTCGGTTTCTCTGATGGATGAGGCTTTTTCTGGCATGCGCTTCCTTAGTAAGGCGACATTCAAATCTTTCACACATCAAAAGTTCCGCTTGTAGGCAATCTTCTTCGTATGCCTCTTTGGGTAGTCAGAGCAAAACGCTCGCTCTGAGCTCCACAACGTGGCCATCAATATCAGGGGAGTGTAATACGCGCGCGCGTACTCACGTTCGTTCACCAGCAGAGGACTGCCGGGTTGTCGACGACGAACGGAAGTGAAAGCCGACGTTCTCTTATTACTTCTACCTTTCTTAAGCGAGTTGAGCTGTTTCTTGTTTATGTTCTTTCTTTTTTTTTTTTTTTGGGAGCGGGCGAGCGCGGTCGGGCTGCAGAAGGGCCGCTTGTGCCGACACGCACCGTCTGCGTTATCACATTACCGACGTGCCACAGGAATCGAGAAATATCCAGTGGTGGATCCTCTCCAGCCACCTCCTTTATGAGGCGTACGCAGGCTCACATGCGCGAAAAATTTTGAAAGCGATTCCTGCGAAGAGTGCGACTCGTTATCGCGGCATGCTCAGTGGCTGGGACCCGTGTAGAAGTTTTCGTGATTTGCGTAAAAAATGTAGTAATAACTTCCTCTTCAAAAGGAACTGTTCCTGTTTTATTCCTGACAATCCGTCAATCCACAGAAGACACTCGAGACCTAAAAATAACGATAATGGCAACTATTGCTTCATGCTCGCTCAATGTTGTGGTTACTCACTATACGTCAATTCGGCCACATTTCGTGCTTCGTAGTTCCGACCTCACAAAAATAATGCAACATGTTTTTACAGATTAAGTTAGAACACGTGCTTGGCTTTAATTATGGAGAGTTTAAAGAAAATCGAAGATGGTTTTTTTTAATGATCTTCAAAATATTGCATTTTGAGAGACATGTCCTCAGTTGAACATTTGTGGTTAACGTTTGAAGCCACTCTCAGGTATTTCGTTAAGCACACTTGTTTATCAAACATAGGGCAATGTTTTTAGAAACTTTGGAAAGTCTGGCGCTTATACTTGCGGAGGAAAAAAATCTTGAATGTGAGCATTATTGAGCTTTGTGTCGATTTCGCGATTTTTTTTTTCTTAGCAGAACAACATCAGAACTGCAAAGTAATAATTTTTTCTCAACGCAAACTATCCGTTGTATGTGGAGAAAATTTTTCGGACCTACAGCTACAATAGTGTTTTTGTAGCGTCTCATCGAAATCCCATTTTCGCGAAATTCGAAAGAGGCGGTGGCGGCTCAGTCGACACTTGTGAATTTTTTTTAAAGAAGGTGAAATTTTTTCTGGCGAAACCAAAAGTAGTTTTGTGGTCATGGGGACTCGGAAAACAAAATATATTTTTTTCGGCGATATTAAAAGGGGTCGGCGGACATGCACCGACGTTCTTATCTGAACACACCCAGTGCATATTGTTAACTAGAGAATGTGCTATCACAGGCATCCACTTCAGTAAACAAACAATGTATTATATGTTACCTTCGCCAGCACAAAAGTGCCCTGCAAGGAAACAAGCTTTTTTCTCAATTCTTCCTGAAAGTCAGACATTGCTATAAGTCAACCCTGCAACTTATTACGCAGTGCGACCAATTAGGACAATGACCTATTGTGTAAACTAGGCGTAAGAATTCTTCACCTTATATGTGCGAAACACCTACCCTATTGACGTCACAATAACGCGACACCACGAAGAAAACCAGCCGGCATCGCATTTTGTAGAGCTACGACATGTTTGCAAAAAAAGAAAAAAAAAACTCACTCATTGTCGACTGCTGTGAAATATAGGGTGACAGATGGCACCGAGGTAAGTTTCCGTCTATACCAGATTTCCAAAACCGGCTGAGAAGCGTTTAGCACGCACTTAGGTGTTTTCCTGTAGCTTAATGTATATACGGACAGCCTTCTACATAACACTGGTCAACAACGGTCACATCTGAAGGTATTTAGCTCTCCCGACACTGCAGTTCTTGCAACCATTCCGTCAGTTTAAGGATTGACGACAATGTCAAATTAGCATACTTTATTTTATGGACAATTAATAAAAGGTCCATTTTAGGCGAGTTGCTCCCCGATTCCAACCTATGAAGGCAACATTGAAAGGCTGCCGCTGCAACCGCAGCAGCGGCGCAACCACGCAGCGCCGCAGCGGTGTTCGCTGCTTTCGAAGATAATCCTACCACAGGCGATTTAAACCGAGTTATTCATTCTAACCACACAAAGTTGTACAAAATATACACCCTAAAAGAAGGGTTTGTAAGTAAATCAGTATCCAGTGTGAATAGCATACCTAAAGCACCTGCACTTTTTTTTCATTTGAGAGAAGATAGAGTCACGTATACTAATAACAAGCTAGATATGTTTTAGAACTGTAATAAAACCGAGCCAAAGTCATTACGAAGTCGATATGACGCGTACCATAAATAACGCTCATTTTTCGACACTGTAAGGAATCTTGCTTATTAACGCGATAGCGTTAAAGAGCTCGCTCCGCGAAAATTCCGGCGTCGGCGTCGGTGTCGGCGTTGGCGTCGTTGGTTGTGAGCGAAAAATCATCATCTTGTCCGTGACCGAAAAATCATCATCTTGTCCGTGACTGAAAAATCGAGAAAGATGCAAATAAAATAAATAATAAAAACTTTCGGGTCCGAGTGAGGATCGAACCCAGGTTGTCTGCGTGGCAAGCAGGTGTTCTACCACACAGCCATGCCTCTGCTTGGAAATGCTGTGAAAATAACTTCCTCTGCTTGGACATGCAGTGAAAATAACTTCCATGCTTCGCAAACGCAAGCGTCCTTTATATAGGCGTCGCAATATAACATGTAATATCCCAGGGATATTGCGTGGTACAAGCGTACATTGCCATCGGGCGTCAGAATATGTGACTATCATAACGATTCCATGGTTTAAAGCCAGCCACCCATTACAAACGGCACACACCTTACTGCGCGTATTCCCTTAACACCACGTAGTGGGTGCATAGCAAGTTCGAAAACATTTCCCACATTTGCCGCGCATAATTTCTCCTGGTTTAAAGCATACTACCCACTACATAGTATGCACTAAGTGATTGAAGTACGCACTAGGGACAGTATATCGCTATCGCGTTCAACTCTTAAAGGCGAAGCTTAAGGGTCCCCCCAATTTTTTCCGGTGTTAGGTCTGGCCCAATGCACCGTTCTTAGAATCCCATGTAATGATGCAGCACGAAGCGAAAATATAGCTTTAACATGCGAAGAGCGTGTACGAACGTGCTAATAGATCTTTCCTGGAATTAACAACGGTGTCCACTATTACGTTCCGGGTCTTCGATGGCAGGCATACAGGAATGGCGTTCTGCTTTTGCGCACGAGTGCTATTCATATAGAAGTGGCTTTATTACATTCGTTGATGTGCGTGAATATGTAGGCTTCTCGCAAACCTTCATGTGTATGGAATTGCTCCAGCACCAGCTAGTCTCTTACGTCTTTTCATGTACCATTAAAAGAGACATCATTTCAATCAATTAAGACCGTGCGCAGAAGCTTCATACACAACTTCAACATAACTGCGGGCTTCATACACAACTGCAAATTATGTCGTATAAATACAATCAGCCAACTTGACATATTTACCTTTAACACGTATTATGCTTGAAATTAAGTTTTTACTATAAAGCTTAATTAAAGGCACGAGGACACATTTACCGCAACGCCGAACTAATTGTTAGATTATGTCTGCGAATAGAGTACGTTTTTATTGAGGAAACATGACAGTTTCTAGCCGCCTACCAGTTTCTGCGGAAAGCTTTTAGCGAGATAAACCTGATTCCTTTTTTCCAAACACATACCAATCTTATCGGAGGTCACAATATAGTTCTTAGACTTCTTTGTGTTTTTTTTTTTAGCTTACAAGAGCCCGCTGTTTGACAGAAGTGTCTGCATAAGAACCCATTGTGACCCTTGCACCTCAATGGCACCCGTACACAGCTTGAAGTAGGTGCAGCTGGGCGAGGTGGCGAAATATCACTAGTGATAGAAGAGAAAAAGCACACAGGCACAAAAGAAAAAACAATAAGAGCGGTGAGCCCAGAGCTAGATCTTAGCCCACAGTCTTGTGGCCTCGCCTTAGTTCTGTGCATGCGTACTTGTCGCTATTCACAATGAATTATTTGTTCTACATGCACAGTATTTTTTATTGTAGTGGCAAATGCGCTTGCAACGTATTCAGCGCTCCGTATTTCGTTTTCTTTTCTGTTTTCAGCTGTAGCGATTGTGTTCGTAAGCAGTTTCAGCAATCGCGGGTAATACAGTAATTATAGTATATCAGGGGTCTCAAACTCACTTCGGCTATCGGGCCTCAGTGTCGAAGTTTATTCCCTCAAGGACAGAGACACTGAACAAGTTTGTAGGGGGGTGGGGTGGAGTTTCAACAATATGTCAGCTAATGTTGCCATTTAAAACGGTTTTCTCATATCTCATATAAGGAGCTCATTTCTGAAATGGGACTTGGCATCAGGATTCGAGAAATATATTGATAGAAATATTCAGAATGGCTAAAATGTGGACTCCGATTATGAAGAATACTGCTTTTTGCCCCGCGGTTTTCTTACCACACGCGGTGACCGCATGGGGTACCTTACGAAAAAAAAAATGCTTGAGGTCAGTCCCGTCTGTGTAGCATACCGAACGAATTGTCACTAATAGCAACAGATGCAAAAAATGTTCCAAGTACCATTTTGCAAAGTCAGAAAACTTTTTCTTGTCAAGCACAAAATAACTGCTAAAGCGTTGAGCACACTAACTTAAACAGTCTATCGGCCTTAACCGCGAAGTTCTTTTCTGTGGCGATAGCTGCTCATAGCTGGTTGAAAGCACATTTATTAAAAAAAATTCCCCATCTCCCGCTAAAGGGAACCATGTGTGGATGCGAAGCAGCGGGGAGATAATTAGCTTGAGCGGGAGGAACGTCGCCGCTCTCATTTCACGGCAGCGGTCCGGGCGCTCATCGCGGCGCTGCACAGGAACCGCGGAACTACCATACCGCGGAACTACCGTGGCGCCCCCCAGCGGAGTATGCAGCTGTCACACCACCTGTAGTGCGCGCCGCTCCGTAGAGGATTCCTAGAGGAAAGGACGGGGGACCGTAGGAGAGGGAGGGGACGTGCATGCGCTGTGGGGGTGTGGGACGCGGGAGCCGCTCCGTAGAGGATTCCTAGAGGAGAGAGGGGGAGAGGACGCGCATGCGCTGTGGGACGCCGGAGCCGCTCCGTAGAGTAGAGGATTCCTAGAGGAGAGGAAAGGGGTGAGCGAAGGAGCGCATAGGGGAGGGGACGTGCTGTGGGGGGTGCGGGACGCGGGGGCCGCTCCGTGGAGTAGAGGATTCCTAGAGAAGAGAGGGGGAGGGGACGCGCATGCGCTGTGGTGGTGTGGGACGCGGGAAGGAGGGACGGACTAAGCCCCCTCCAAACACATGAAAGCAAGATTAAGGAATGGGGTCAACCTGGGCGACAGGCACCACCTGCCTAGCCATTGCTAAGCAGCCTCTCTGTGCTCTCGGCCATGACTGATGATTATGGTAGCGTTGACGGCCTTCATATTACTACAGTGTTCTGGTTCGCATAATGGGTGCTTCCCTACTTCATGAAATCGGCCGGACGCGGGACGCGGGAGGGACGGACATAGCCCCGAACATAAGATGCTTCGCATCTAAAAGATGGGCGTAGAAAGTCATGTGCCGGCTGCGCTGCATGCGCCGGCGTAACACGTGCTTAAGACCCCTGTTCAATATCATCGTCATCAACATCATAGCTTCGGTGCATTGCACAATGAAGGCAGCTATCCATGATCTCCAATTAGCCCTATCTTGCACGCGGTGATACAGTTTTATTCACCCAAGCTCCATTTCCTAGTTGGATCTAACTCACTGCCAAACTCGGGTTATTTTGTCTTTCGTTGGTATGCACTCCGCCTGGCCACCGGTTGTGTGTCCTACGCATTACATCGCTGGTCAAGGTGCACTTCTTTTACTTATTATCAACTAGAATATCGGCTACAGCTGTTTGTAGTCTGAACCATTCAACTGCATTACGGTATCTTAATGTTACTCCTGCCATTTTTCGTTGCACTGCGCGTGTCATGGACCTTAACTTTTTCAGGAGTTTTATTTTTGTTACCCTCTACGTTTCAGCACAATATATTGTTACTTGACGTTCGCACATTGTTTCAGTGTTACTGTCTTGCCTCATCTTGGGGTCGTGTCAAGAAAAGCGTCTGGCTTTTAGCTCATCATGAAAACGAAAGAGGAGACCTAGAGAATAAAAAACCGCCAGGCCTGCGCAGAACGCGCAGCACAGCACTCAAAACACATTTGTCATGCACTTGCTGTTGCATTATCTTTGATTCCTTTTGTGCAACTTACCCCTTTGCGTGGCAGAACAAATGCACCTGGGCCTATCTTCAGCTCACGGGATGAACTGTATGCCGAAGCCGCTGCCCACATTCTTTAACCCTTTATGGGGCCCAATGCTATTGAAGAACGCCCGCCTCCTTTTGAGCGCGGCATTGTCGTTTGTATCAGCTTTTTATATGTACAAAATTCCAGCTCTCTATTGTTAAGGGTTTTCGAGAAAAAGTGGGACATATGTGTCCCACTGCGCACTGAAACACAGTAGTTTCAGAAAAAAAAGTACTTTTATTTTTATTCTGCGAACTTGCTCCTGCCTTACAAAGAGCAAGTGAAAGAGGCTACAAACAGAAACTCTCAACAAACTAACAGCAACAAAATTATCAAAGAAATGGCCGTTGTACATCAACCCGCTAACGGCACTCGAGCAGTTGATGCAGGTACTATCGCGCTCAGTATGAGCTACATCGTGGGAGCGCGTGGCCAAGAGCACTGCAAGGTTGTACCGTGGCGCCGATCGTGAAATAACTTGGAGTTATCAGGGGGAGCGTTTAGCTGTTTCTTTGAGTGTGCATCGCCTCGCCTTGCTTTCACGTTCGCCCTCGTTTTGCCCTGTCGTGATGTCAGCTTCGAAAATGATAACGGCCGCCGTGGCTTGACACATAATGTTCGAATTTTTCTTCAGTAAAGCTCAATAAATGGCAAAACGTTCCTTCAAATAAAAAGAGGGCCAGGATGAAAGCAAGCAATAGGGAGTGATGCACACTTACAGGAATAGCCACACTCTCTCCCAATAACTCGAAAATATGGCACGATCGGCGCCACTTTACAGCCTTGCAGAGCGCTGGGCCACGCGATCGCGTGATGTAGCTCATACTGAGCGCGATAGTACGGGGGCATGCCTTCCCACAGTATAATTTTTGTCGGTCGAGGAAGCTCAACTATTTCCGTTCACTTAAACCATTACTAGATTTCACATCGAAGCATTCAAAATTAATCAAACAGGGCATAGCCTTTTTCTGTGTTCGTTCTGCCTTGCAGAAATCGTGTCAGGACGGGCTACAGATTAGCTTAAATGAACAGGTGGCTAGACTTAAGGAAGCGGGTTTTCCGGAGTACACCATTGCGCAAGCATGCGAAAAGATGCGCAAACGTTTGAAGCCAACTGGTTCACAGGCGGGAGGCGACGAAGAACGGACTACGAGAGCCAAAAAGTACACGGTCATACCGTATACTCACCGTGTGGCTCACGGTTTCAAAAACTGCCAGGCCTGCGCGGAACTCGCAGCACAGCCACAGCGAAAGCTGGGAGAGCGGCCTTTCTAGAGCCTTTTTTTAGACATTCTTGGGGCAACTACAACAACCGCACTTGCATGGCACCCACTACGATATAAATAATCATAATTTTTGTGGAGTGGGGAAGCGTCTACTATGCCATTATTCGCCATTCTTCAGAAAAGCGCAGTACCCGCTACACTCTTGTAACGCATTATGTGCACTTTGTTGATGCTGTGGCTGACGACGATGAAGAATTTTGTCTGAGGTTTTTGTAATGCGTTGGAGCATTGAACGACCCACTCGTTACGCAATTCGATTTGTGTGACGCCCGGTTCTTACTTTACTGTTCTAAAACGCTTAACAACACATGTTAACGCGATTCCTTACCCGATATGAAGCCTGCATAGGGTCAGTTTGCAAGCAGTTTCAAGCAGTTTCATTAGTTGTAAGGACGCCATCCTCTTTTGGGACGTCCTGCAGAGGGCTTTTAAGAAGCAACTTGATTTGGATTCTCACAGCATACGTTATCTTGTACCACCCAAAGACAATGCTATGCCAGTTGACATGCTCTTGTTAATGGGCATGCACAGTCTATGGAAAACTCGCATGTTAGACAGGCATGCGGAACCAATGGCGTCTTCGCGGTCACATTTCGTGCAAATGACTGTACACCTAAGAGACTTCTATGTAGAACTACAGTTTCAGCCGGACTGGTATCCACAGTTCATACAATGCACTGCTCAAATACCTTTTTAGAACACAGTGTTGCATGACATTTGTTTTTAATGCCTATTGTACATTTGTGGAGGCAGCCTTAAGTATTTGGCATGCTATGTATATACATAAACCTCATTTGTAATAAATACCATGTAAAAAAAAAAACAAAAAAAAACAACAAAAAAGTGACCTAGCTCAGTGGTAGAGTGCTGGGCTGCCACGCAGAAGACCCGGGTTCGATTCCCATTCAGTCATAGGTGTTTTTTATTTATTTAGTTTTTTCTTATTTCGTGCGATATTGGTTACGGACACCGGCGGCGGCGGCGGCGGCGGCGGCGGCGGCGGCGGCTGACAACTACGGCGCAGAAACGACCCTTGTTGTGATCTCATAACAGCTTTCGCTGTTATGTAATACCCTGAAAAGGGCCTTTAAGGGTAAAATAAATGATGATGATGAAAACGTGGCTCAACGTGATGACGTTGACGTTGTTTTTTACTCCCCCACATAAACTGGAATTCATGTGCGCAAAAGTGCAGAAAAGCACTGATACACAGATCAGAGGCAATGGGAGTGTTCACGGCAAATGCGGCATCAACCACACTTTTCAGTACACAGAATGAAAAGAAGCCATCGTCTATCAAATCCCATTATCATGCGGAAAATCAGACATTGGACAGAGCGGGAGGTGTGTCAATATCCGTCTTAGGGAGCATCAACGTTCACTGTCGGGCACGAAACCAATTCACTCGCCGCCCATTGTAAACAATGCGGCTGCACACCATTCTTTGCCGACACTATGATTCTGTCACGTCATAAACAACAGATAGCAAGAGAAGTCATCGAAGCGTTCCACATCCAAAGGAAAGGCGAAAAATGTGTCACTCTACCTTCTATCGCGCTAAGTGACGCCGAATTTCGATACCTAAGCGGCACCTGCACATGATCACAAAGTTTATCTGTTTTTTTGTTCTTCTTTTGTACTTCACATTTATATTAGCATGTTTTTTCCTAATAAAATCAGTTGCGAGTTAGCGCCCGTGTTGTGCACCTTCTTTTCTTAGTCCTCGTCTCTCAGTGCGCTGCTAAAATCAAGATATAATGAACAGTTGCAGTCTTCTTAGTAACTCATTGAAAAATAATTCCCTACAGGCAATCTATTAATTGATCACTACATGTCTACTTTTTCAACCTCCGCTTGGCCACCGAATAAAAACCTCGGTGAAAATGATGGAACAGCGCATACATATGTTGCGAAATCTCTGTATTATGCCCGCCTACCGCATGACGTCGCAGCTCTCAGTTGTTAGCGCGCAGCGGACACGTAAACATTCCTCGGATAATAGATTCAACCGCCAAGAGCCACGTGTGTGCTGTAATTCGATTTCTGCATGTCGAGGGGGTTCAGTGCAGCTGTAATTTACCGACGAGCGAGTATTGCGTTCGGTACAACTTTCATGGGTTACAGCCTTGTGCGAGAGTGGCGAAGAAAATTTCGAGTAGTACGCAAAGGCATACATTCATTGTGGAGGCCGACAGGTACGGAAGCGATTGTCACCCAATGTTGTCGTTCATGATGTGAATAAGCAAATTCGAAAAAAAAACACTCAAAAAAAAAAAAAAAGAAAACGTCGGATCGAAGTTTCTGAGCTGAGTGACTCATACCGTGAAATTTCGCAGTCAGCAATGTAGGCGATCGCCAATGATAGACTTGAGTACCGTAGACTGTGTACGAGGTGAGTTCCCAAGATGCTGAACGAGCATCACAAAACGCAATGAATAGACGCAGCCTCGAAGGTAACATTTTGTAGTATTTTTTGAACAGATTTCTCACAAAAAGGAGACATGCGCCTGTTTCGAAAATGAACACAGGACAGCGCAATCCAAACACTGGAATTATTCTGATTCCCGGAGGGTAAAGTTCAAGCGAACCTTCTCGAGCAAGAAGTGTAAGGCTACTGTCTTCTGGGACCGAGATAATGCTCTCTTCGTGGCATTCATTGAACCTGGCACGATGCAGCCTGTACAGCGCGACTCTTGAAAGTATACACAGGATAACCGGGGCTTAGCTCTCTCTGACTATCATGTCTTCGCTCACAAGAATCGCTGGCTGGAAGGACATGAGTTTGATTCAGACGGCGAGCTGCACCCCGGCGTACAGAACCGGTTCAAAGCCTCGGCGGCTGTCTTTCACGAGGCGGGTATAGGAAAGTACCTGCCGAAACATGTCATGTCAGAAGTAGCTCGTGTGTGCACATAAATCTAAATAAAGCAGTTTCAGTTTACACTCTGATTTTTAATTCAGAACTGATCGGACATTGAAAAAAAAACATTGCACTCGTACAAAAACATTCATGACAATTTATGATAGACCCAGTTATTTGTGTTATTTGTGACAGCTAAGACGTACACTCACATTCTCCTCTCAAGATGCGTTCTCTGACGTCTATAAGTGTACTCATGAAATATCTGCTAGCTCAAATCATTCTGATGTACCTGTGGGAGGTGGCTTTACACGGCCAGTGCGGTGAGTGTTTCTTTGAGTTACATATTCGTAGGAATGCCACAATATCTTGCATATTACGATACGCCTAGAGATATCGGGATATTGCGAATCAGCGCAGTCGTAAGAGCAGCAAATATATAGTGTGGGGGTTATTTAAAGATGGAATAGTAAAATAAAGTTGGAGGCTACGAAATGCAGTGTTACTTCAGACATCTAAACAATTTGATTCATTCAGTGCAATAACTGATTGGGCAGCAATTGGCGAAATTCACTCCCGCATAACTACTGGTGGCTGATTATAAGGCTGCAAATAAAAAAAGTATTAAAAGGTCGCACGTTTGGTGCAAAAAACATGTTAACAATGCAACACAATAAATGCACGTGATACATGAACTGACCTCCTTGGTTGATTAACCGGTTGACAATAGCGGAAATCAGAACGCAAAATCTTTTTTGTTTTCGGCATTTGTTTACTCTCACAACAACGCGCCAAGTGGAGGTGTTTTTTTCACTCATGTAGAGGAGGCGCCAGCCACGCTGTGAACAAGCCCACGACAGTTACGAGGTACCACTGCATTCACGTAGCATCGAGGTAGCCGCAGGGTACAAGTGGGCGTATTCTAGGATGCCTAATGCTGCGTTCAAATTGGTTAGTGACCAAAGCCAGAGCATTGATGGCGCTATCTAATGCTTCCGTTGACGTCAATTTTGTGCCATTGCACTCTACGGTGCTTTTGACATGCCTGGTATAAACAGACACAGCTATTCATTGTCGGTTGGTGGTAAAGTGTAATATTTCTGTGTGATATACGGCAGCTCATAGCATAGTTTCTTACTTCCTATCAGAGTAGCTTAGTAGATGTTTGCAGCATTTATTTTACGCTGACAGTTACAGCTGTTATTACCATACGTTTCAAGTGCTCATTAATTTGCAACTACGCATGTCTCAACGTGGATTGACCACGCCAGGAGCACGGACCATGAATGGTTGTCGTGGCTTACCGCGCTCCGCTATGAAATTGACTTTGTGAGACAATTGTGCTGCGGCAGTGCCTCGGAGTGTAATTATCAATGTATACCCTTTTAAACTTTTTTTTTTTACAGAAAACATTTGGCACAAGCGGGCGTTTTATAAAAATGGTGCAGTGCCTTAAAATAATAAATAAGAAACATTCAAAGAACCTTACACAATTCGTGTATTCCAATTTGCCAGAACCAGGTGAGCCACTGAACTGCAGCCACTACACTCACAAACGCACCATTCGGATCACTCAGCCATCATACGTTGCGCTCACTGTATTCGTGCGTGACGTTGGCATACACCAATGGTCAATGCCATGATGACGGCATGGCCAAATCGCTGATACGGTTATTGAACACCTTAGACTAAAGTTCACGCAAGAAGAAACCGTCGCCCCAAGCGACGGCCATTTCAAAGTACGGGTAAATGCTTGCACCCAGAGTACGGACTACCGATAAAACGAAACCAAAGGCCAAAAAAGGCAGTAGCAACGATAACATCCCGCTGCACTGCCGACATCAATCTTGCTTTAACAACCCAGGGAGCCTCCAACCTTCCTTGGATTTACGCTTGACGACCGGGAAGTTGGCTGGAGGCATTATTAATTCGGTGAACTCTATTAATTTGATTCTGAAGAGAAATCGCTTTACGTCTGCTTCTACCTAGAAGACGCCATGAAGACTTGGTATGATAACGGAATGTCCACCCTTCGAACAGCTCATCTCTTTTGTAGGTCATGGCGGTGGTCAAACTTGTAGAGCAGCGGAGAGTGCTCAGAATCTCTGGGTGCGGATAGGCTGGCATTGGAAGCAGAACCTGGCGGCGTTTAAGGGTAGAGCGTTATCTAGTGTGGCGAGTCTAGCAGTGATATTCGAGGAATTAGAGGTGGTTAAATGGGATGTTGTATGGCTCAGTAGGGTTAGGCGGCCAGATGAA